>MU619246.1:367711-388045 GCA_025201805.1 Parasitella parasitica
GATAGTTATACAGGCAGTTGGATAACCACGCGAAGTTCAGTGATTAAACGAAATACCGACTGTACAGCAATAAAAAATAGTTTGGAGAACGTGAGCATGCGAATCGAAACAAGGTTGATGATAACAATACTAAAGTTACACGGATTTTTCAACATCATAATCACGTCGATGTTTTCTTCCTCCCATTTTTGATGATAGCCCGACGAGTTCTTTTGACTATAGCCAGAATTGTAATACGCGCCTGAATATTTCGTACCGACTAGATTGAGAAAAAAAAAAAAAAGGCTTCAGGTGCTGTGGAAAGCACTAACCATGCCACAACAATTTGCTGTCTTTCGCTTCCAGCTTTATATACATGCAATGATCCAAGTCTACAATAATAATATCAATGTAGTGTGGATTAAACATGCACAATGTGCTACCGTCATGTTGACATCAAAATTCAGCATTTATTGCAGGGTGAATGTACAGCAAATCGAATAATTTGTGCTACGTTAAATATGGTTGACATTTTTGTCCCACCGCATGTACAGATTTGAGGTTTTTTTGGGCTGCCAACAGGGTTGCACCAGATAATTTTATTTTACCAACTTGAAATGGCTTGGCTCCTGAGACATAAGTTATGAAGATGTGTTATAGTAAGGCACCACACTTGAAGTGCAGTCGTCCTTCGGGGCCGCATCCTGTGTACATTGGAGTAGGGTGTCGAATGATCCCAAGCTGCGAAATCGAATCACCACACTGCTCTTAGCCGGCCTCGGTTTCTTTTTTACCAACAATCGTATTGGGTTTCCCTGGGCTTGTTGTTCGCCTGTCATTCTTACCCTATCTAGGCAGACTGCAAACATCTGGAGTTATGTCAAGCAGGAATTTTGACAATACTGGTGTATCCGCGGGCTTGGCTGGTAGGATAACTCGTATTCCCTTTGTCCCTTTTCCTTAACCGTTTATTCTCTGGATTACACGTTAAAAATGAATAAAACAGCCCTGCTTGGCTTTCCTTAAAAAAAAATAGTAGAGTTGTGCTGTTCATACATATTTTTATTTGTTATATCATATAAAATACGAGTATTTTGGGTCATTGTGTGCACGTTTTTAACAAAAATATCATATAGAGCCTTAAGAACATATTTTATTTGCCAATTGCATTGTGTCTTTGTTGGTTGTTGTCAATTCATTGTTGAGAGGGTTCCGTAGGTTTAGCATTAGGACGAGGTACATAGGGTTGATATGGTCTTGGGAGGGAATTTTTTATAGGTCTGTCTGGCGGCATTGCTGAAGTTTAGCTTTGAAAATGATTTCTGGTCGAATTAATGGCATTGAACTCGTTTCTTTTATATTTGTAAAAAAAGATTTCCATATTTTTTGGGAATAAGAACGAATTATTTCAAGACGAAAGTGCCGAGTTCTTTGAACTGGCAGTTATGCTTGTTAAATGAAAGCGTTATAAGTATGTTTGTTCCATCAATATATTATATCATTAGTGCTCTGCTTTTTTACACAGCCGATTCTACTTTGATTGCAATATTTTGCAGCCTTTTACTGGATGTGCACAATATTCATTGCATGTGCACAATGTTTTGCAGAATCTTTGCTCCTTCCCTGGCCTTCAAAAAAAAAACTATTGTAAGAACCACTTTTGCTTTTTATGGCGATTTTAAAGACAAAGAGCTTAGTAAAAAAAGAGCGGCAGAACAAGATGGTGAGCTCATGCACTATTAGAATCATTAATTGAGAAGACCTTACTATGCTGATTGCCTTAATTCCTTCAAACAAATCAGCTATTATTTTAATGTCTTGTTTGCGTACAACGGCGCAAGAAGGAAAAGGTGTTGGGATTTACCAGGACTGACAATAATATTTGTTATAATATTGTGGCAGGCCAAAAAATGTCTCTGCTCTGAATGAAGGCGGTTCCTTGACTCTTTGGTTAGCAGTATTTCTTGTATTGTCGCTGCAGAGTTTCAATATTTTCTGTTGTGGTTACTTGGCGATCTTTTGCATGCAATTCAAGCAATAGTATAAATTAAACGTATCTTTTCTTTTCAATAAACTATTATCATATTTATGATTGAAAGAAGATCAATTCCAGTAATTCACACCATTGTATGAAGGGTTTTATTCGATGAAATCCCTAACTACACCACTACTGCTTATGCTAAATTTATTTTTATTATATGTACATGCCCAAGGTTTTCTCATAAAACAAGACTGAAAGGATTATGTATAGTCGAGAGCCTACTACTCATATACATGAAATAGCGACATTCCAAATTTTTACATAAAAGCAGCACATCAGCGAGAAGGTTTAATGTGAATCAGGGCATATTTATAATGGTTTCAAAAGCAACATTATATTTTGCATAAAGCAACATTGTGCACTTGAAGCAGTGATCCATTGCGAAACCTTGTAAAATCTTGAGAAGCTTTTTGCACAAAGCAATGCAAAAAAAAAAGTCCACAATTCACCATTTAATGCAAGATACATTTCCCAAAAACCACGAAGTTTTCAGGTGGCAAAAGTCCAAGTAATCTGAACACGAGATTGCTCATATAAAGTATCAGCATGTTGAGGGAGGGTGAAGATAAATGTCAAATCATGAGATGTTTGACATTTGCAAATGACCTGTCAGAAAAATATCTTCATATCATTACAGCCAAAATGCTACTAGATGGCAATTCTCGTAAACACGCAGCTGTGTTTTGTTTGAATTCACTCTCGTATAATAAACCCTTTTTTAACTAACATGACCATCAGTTTGAGAGCCCTTTTGTTGGAATTGTTTGTTATTTGTTATTCAGGATCTATAAACATCACTGGGCCAGTTTGTGTAGCATGCGCTGGCATTCTTATCGATACCATAGTGAGCTTCATCTCATGATGTATATATTGATAAAATTGTTTTTTCCCATACCAATGTGATATACTACTTGCCGTGTTATATGTATATGGTATAATCCGGGTACCAATTTGCATCGAAATCTTGGACTTTATTGTCGATGACTGAGCAGTAGGGCGTAAGCTGTAATCAAAACAATAGGCATTATAACGTTTCATTCTGCGCGATGGCTAAATGCAGCCACACCAATGCATAAATCAAAGCATATATATCTGTATGTTTATGAGTATAGTATATGGTTATCAGAACATTAATATATCTACGGATACTAATCTTTAATGACATGAAAGTTTCTTCTCTCTTTAATTGTTATTAGCCACGAGATGCATGCATAAATAATCTGCGAGGCAGTAAAAAAAAAATCTATTGTGTCGAATGCACAATGCATTCTTAGAAACATCAGTTATTGGACAAAGGTCGCTTGGGGCTATGAAACAGTTGTTTCTTTTTATTATAAAGTGATCTCATTACAATACGGGCTCTTAAGCCGTAATAAACAAGATCAACATATTTGCCCCTTACATTGGTACCACCCATATGTATTTCAATGCCATCTATTACTTTCTATCTTGTGTAATTTAAAACGATAAAGGTGCATAATAAAAACTTGGGAATGCAGAGAGTACAGCGGGATAAAATGTATGAAAAACTCATGACCCAAATATACTTGATATAATAAAATCATGTACATGCATTCATGTTGCTTATGACAAATCAGGGCCCTCTCTTGGGTAGTGATGATACAAGAGATGATGGCTACTGTGATTTTCACTAACCGGAGCTTTCCCTATGCTGAGGGGCCGAACCGTCGCTTTTGTATATATCATCAATCACTACCTGCTGGTGCTCATCATGGGTGCCTTTGACTATGAAATAAATCCAGTCGTATACAACACGTTGAATAATCTTTTTCGATATGAGTATATATCTTCATTATACGGTACATTTTTTACTAAACACTGTAGTAAATATATTCATATCATTTAATAAAAACTGGCGCTCTTTTTATTTTTCGCACCTTTTTTCAATTAAGAGAATCTCTATTCTATAACATATACTACTTGTTAGTATAAAAATATAGTATATTTTCTTCAACTGATTTATTTTTTTAATACGGCTCATTCAAAGCACAATTACACCGAAATCACTTAAAGCACACTTGTTGAACGCAATTTTATAGCCGCGCTAAGTTTCTTGATCTTTACAAGTGTACCGAATGATTTGTCTAACAAAATAAATATAATCCATTACATTACCATCGATTTTGCAAAATTTCTTGGCTTATTTGCCATAATAGCACATAGAATTAGGACACACTGTACTTTTGGAAACAGTGTTAAAGCAGCAAAAGACTTATATTTTGGGTGGCATCATAACAAAAAAAGAGGCGATTAAATCAACTTTGGTAGCTACAAGGCTTCAACTAAATACACACCAGTTTTACACAGCAAGACATGTTGGTAGAAAAAAAAGAAAGCGAAATACAAGCAAGGGTAGAACCTACAAGTATATAGCTGAGGTATCCCATAAGGTATGGTGTCATTATATATCTATTGTGAACATCGGATATAATAGAGTCGTTCAATCAAAGGCGGGCAAAAAATCATTCAGATGTTTACGAAACAATATAAAACTATTTTAAAATTATCATATAGTTGCATCAATTTCTCTAGTTTCCTCTTTTCATATCGTCATCGTGCCTTTTCATTTACAATTCACCAACGTCTTACAAAGTTGACGCCATAATATAGTACTTTAATCACTTTACTAATATTTGTTTAGATTTTCAAGAAGATTTCCGTCTTGCTGAAATAATTGCATGCAGCACACTTAAGCTATGACAATCGACGTTCCTTAATAGTTTTATAATGAAAATAATCGAATTAGAAGAGCAATCTCAGTATTCGTAGCCTAAGAGCAGTTGAGATATCTCATGAGCCTGAATTTTGTTACAACCAAGGTTTTGTAATGTGTGTTTGGCGAAATTTGCAGATATCTTTAATACAATATTTAAAGTGTTTAAAAAAAAATTTATCAATAAAAATGATTTAAGCCATGAAAAGGAAAAAAAAAACTAAAAGGGGAGTATATTACAAAGTGTAGTTTTTTTTTTCTTTTTTTTTTAGAGAAATGATAAAAAGTAAAATGCAAAATGATTAAGGTTTGACTTTTGTAATTTAATCAACCTCTTCGACAGTAGGTCCAGAGTCTCCACCACCAGGAGCACCAGGGAATCCACCGGGAGCGCCTCCAGGAGCACCGCCAGGAACACCACCAGGAGCGCCACCATTTTCTTGATAGAACTTCATCATGATGGGGTTGGCAGTTTCTTCAAGCTCCTTTTGACGAGACTCGTACTCTTCTTTGGAAGCTTCTTGTGAGTTATCCATCCACGAGATACATTCATCAATGGCTGCCTGGAGCTTCTGCTTGTCATCATCGGGCAATTTACCACCAACCTTTTCATCTTGAAGAGTGTTGCGGAGGTTGTAAGCGTATGATTCAAGGCCATTCTTGGCTTGGATACGAGCAGCAGCAGCCTCATCTTCAGCCTTGTACTTTTCAGCATCGTTGACCATGCGCTCGATGTCTTCCTTGGAAAGACGGCCCTTATCATTGGTAATGGTGATCTTGTTGGATTTACCGGTGGTCTTGTCAAGAGCAGAGACGTTCAAGATACCGTTGGCATCAACGTCAAAGGTAACCTCGACTTGGGGAACACCACGAGGAGCAGGAGGAATGCCGGTCAGTTCAAACTTACCAAGGATGTTATTATCCTTTGTGCGAGCACGTTCACCTTCAAAGACTTGAATAAGGACGCCAGGTTGGTTATCAGCATAGGTAGAGAAGATCTCAGACTTCTTGGTGGGGACAGTAGTGTTACGCTTGATAAGAGGGGTCATGACACCACCAGCTGTTTCAATACCGAGCGAAAGAGGAGCAACATCTAAGAGAAGAAGATCTTGAGTCTTTTCAGACGTGTTACCGGTCAAGATGGCAGCTTGGACAGCAGCACCGTAGGCTACGGCTTCATCAGGGTTGATTGACTTGTTGGGCTCCTTGCCGTTGAAGAAATCAGAAACCATCTTTTGAACCTTTGGAATACGAGTCGAACCACCAACAAGGACGATATCGTTGACATTAGCCTTATCAATCTTGGCATCACGAAGGACTTTTTCAACAGGCTCCATTGTGTTACGGAAAAGATCTTGGTTCAGTTCTTCAAAACGAGCACGAGTCAAAGAAGTGTAGAAATCAACGCCTTCAAAGAGGGAATCGATTTCGATTGTGGTTTGGGCTGCAGAAGACAAGGTGCGCTTTGCACGCTCACAAGCAGTGCGAAGACGACGAACAGCACGGGCATTGTTAGAAATATCCTTCTTGAACTTGCGCTTGAATTCTTGCATAAAGTGATCAACGAGACGATTGTCAAAGTCTTCACCACCCAAGTGAGTATCACCAGCAGTAGCCTTGACTTCAAAGATACCATCTTCAATAGTCAAGAGAGAAACATCAAAGGTTCCTCCGCCCAAGTCGAAAATCAGAACGTTACGCTCACCCTCGACCTTCTTGTCCAGACCGTAGGCAATAGCAGCAGCAGTGGGTTCGTTGATAATACGGAGGACGTTCATACCGGAAATGGCGCCAGCGTCCTTGGTAGCTTGACGTTGCGAGTCGTTAAAGTAGGCAGGGACGGTAATGACAGCGGAGTCGACAGTGCCACCCAGATAGGCCTCAGAAGTTTCCTTCATCTTGACAAGAATCATGGATGAGATTTCTTCGGGAGTGAAAACCTTGGTCTCACCCTTGAATTCGACTTGGATGTTGGGCTTGCCCTCCTTGTCAATGACCTTGAAGGGCCAATGCTTCATGTCAGCTTGAATTTCAGCATCGCCGAAACGACGGCCAATCATACGCTTAGCATCAAAGACAGTGTTATTGGGATTCATCTACAAAAGAAAAAGGGGCACGTGAATTAGCAGAATGGACGCGATTGACGCTAATGTTGGAGGGGGGGGGGGGCTATCATATACTTACAGCAACTTGATTCTTTGCAGAATCACCAATGAGACGTTCGGTATCCGTAAATGCAACGAAGGAGGGAGTGGTGCGGTTACCTTGATCGTTTGCAATGATTTCAACACGATCATTTTGCCAGACACCAACGCAAGAGTAGGTAGTACCCAAATCAATACCAACAGCGGTTTTAGACATATTTTGTTTTGTTTGTATTATTCAATTAAAAAGTAGATAGTGAAGAATAAAAAAAAAGTTGTGGGATGGGCTGAAAACAATCGCCTTTTTATATCTAAAACGTTAGGCTCGATTTGCATGAAATTTCTAGAGGATTCCCCGTAACCAGATTGGCTATCATTATTCCCGAATCAGTTAGTTTCATGGGTTTATGACATAGCTCTTTGATTTAAATTTGATAGAGAATGCTGGAAGGATGTAGCAAAAAAATCACCATTGAAAAGAGAGGAAAAGAAATTGCTAGATCTTTGTTGCGTGGCAGATATGCCTCTGGTTCCTTCTACAACATTCCCTTCCTCCCAGCCCCTTCTCTCTCTCACTCCCCCTCTCTGCTCTCCACTCCTCCCCTCCCCCCCCCCCACTCAAGTGGAAGCGCATTTCGCAGATACAGCCTCTGGGCCATTACTTTGTGTTTGGAGAGAAGCAGAGATATACAGACAGCTTGAGTGACGTGTGCACCAAGTGAGTCAAACAAGTCGCTTTGTTTTTGCTTTTCTCTGCATCAAAAACCTCGAGCCCCCAATAACAGAACACCAGAGCCCTGCTGTCTAACATTATGGAGAGTACAGAAGAAGGAAATGCATATGGTAACAATCTATTGTAATTCTCTTTGCACAATTGTTCGCGCTAAAACACAACAACAACAAAAAAAAAAAAAAAAGACTCCAACTTAGATGATTCGCTTTCATCTTCTGGAAGCTCTTTACAAAGTTGGATAAGCTGGTTTTGCTCTCTCTCTGGCCACGAGTATTACGTCGAAGTGCCTGAGGATTTTATTGAAGACGAGTTCAACTTGACGGGGCTATCTTCCGCAGTGCCTTATTACACTCAAGCACTGGAGACAATTTTGGACATGGAATGTGGCGAGTTTTTCGACGAAGACGATGATGAAGAGGACGACGACGAGGAGGGAGATGGACGGCAAGACGAGTACAATCTAACTCAGATAGAAAACTACTACAACAGCAACAACAATACCATAGACGACGATTTTTGGAGGGAAGACGACAAAACTCCAAAAAGACTCAAGGTCCAAGACCCGCGTGTTGTCGAGCCGTATGCATTTATGCTGTACGGATTGATCCACCAGCGATACTTGCTGACCAGAAATGGCTTAAGGCTAATGGCCGAGCGTTACTCAAACAGTCAGTTTGGGACATGTCCACGATATCACTGCAATGATTCTCCAGTGTTGCCCATGGGTCAGTTCGATGAAACAGGTCGGGAGAGTGTTCATTTGTACTGTCCAAGATGTCTGGATATTTATAGCCCACCTAGCTCGATTCACCGCAGCGTAGATGGTAAGATGATGTAGTAGGTAGGACTTGATTGGGATTTCGCGCTAATCTTGTATCGCACGGTAGGCGCGCATTTTGGATCCACATACTGTAATCTGCTATTTCTTACCTACCCAGAACTGGTTCCTAGCCCAAACTCGCATATCTATCAGCCGCGTATTTTTGGTTTCAGAGTGAATCCCAAATCTATAGCAGGCCCACGAAACCAATGGTTACGAATGAGACCCTTGGAGTATATAAACGATGATGAGGACGACCAAGACGACGCTGTGCAAGTAGATGACGATGAGGTAATCTGCACAGTAAAATCCAGGTGTACCTCGGGTGAACTAAAATATCCCTTGCTAGAATGTAGAAACATTGGTATTTCAAACCTATTCGTTGAAAATCAATCATTTTTGATTTGTATTGATCAATGCTCTATACTAGATATGAAAGACCCATTTTATTTTATTGATAAACCACAGGCTTTAGAACTAAAAAAAAAAAAAAAAACTGTACATATTGTGCTTATTATAATGATGCATACACACTGTAAACTGGAGATGTCTTGTACACTTTTTGAACGTTGATAATCAAATGATGACATGATTACATTTCTGTTTCACTTATAATTCAATGCAGGTTTTGGGGGCTCGTTCTGCTAGTTTCGGCAATTCCCAATGTATCAAATTCGGGGATGAGATGACATACACAAATAATGCCTTTCCACTGGAGGACAAGCGTCCAATATCCAAAGATACATTATGTTTTAAGCAACGTCAGCCAAGTACACTTGAAACAACATAAAAGCAAATTTTAAAGATGGACAGCACGAGTACGTCAATGTTTACAGCAAATAAAACACAGCTTCTTCCCATACTGCCTACATCACTTGTATGAATCTACTTGCATTTTCTGATTGCATGTAGAACGGTATACGGTATCATGTCTTTATGCTTAATTAGATCGTCACTTGAGCAAGCCAAAACCCAAATTATTCAAAATGAAGCACTCTACGATTTATTACGTAACTGATATTGAATTTAGTGGCATGAAGAGCTATTTTTAGCCGTAAAAAATGGTGCAATATCACTAAACCCCATGATTTATTTCATGACAAGTCTGCATTACATTGTATATAGCACCATGTCTATATAACCTTATTATAATATACACTATTAATACAAAATACACAGAAAGGACCCATCAAGTTGAAGTGGAATGTGATGATCCATCAATACTCTTTTGCTGTTTTTCCGACAGTCTTTGGATCAAAGCATTCAAGTGATGCCCGTGGCTATATCTACAGTAGCCCATTGCCACACTCCATTGCCAAAGCAGCTGTCTCTTCTTTTTCCTTTGATAGTTTCCATTTATTCGATTGATGATTGTTGATGTCAACCGCTCTTTCTTTGATTTCCACCGCTTTGTTGGATTTCGATGTAATGGTAAATTGATAGCCAAATACTGCTGCTGTGTCTGGTTTTTGCTTTCATGCATTGTATTATAGTGCTTCAAGCTGTAGGGCAAGAGAATCCTGTTGCGCTCCATTGCCTCGTCCACAGGCTCTTCAAAATCCATATTGTATCGATGCTCGCTCAAGTAGTAGTCGCTTGACGATACAATGCCTACCAAAGTAGCTGACGAGTCAAACGACGGAGACCAATTCTGAGTGCATTTCTCTTCATCGTCCAATGCCGTTTGTGCAGGCGACTGCACAGAGGAGCTGGTAGCCGCTAGTGCATTCATGCGAGCAGTATGCTTTCTCCAGAATTTCTCGACTCTCTGTCTCTCCAAGCGAATTTGCTTGACTCTGCGTCGGCGAAATCTCCAAAAGCAATAACGGAGGATCAGAAAGCTTATGTACAGTGCGCCTACGCATATCAAGAACCACGGCATCACCAAGTTGTATGCCGTTGAATTGGAAATGGATGCGGGTTCTTGACTGATGCTGCTTGAATAGTTTTCGTTGTCAAGAATGGCCACTGTCTCAGACATTTGTGCATAAAATGGGAATTGGGAGAAAAAATGAGCGATAGATGATGTTCACAAAACCATGCCTTTTATATCAGGGTCCTGATGATTTGTTATGTAATTTCGCATGATTTTTCATCTTAGCGGTTGAAAAAAATACACAATGGCTCATATCTCAATGGGATAGCGGGAAGGTTGACCGAGCATCCCTTGATGTGGCTGCAATCATCATTCATCTTCAGGTGAGGGCATATGGTACGGTAAAATGAACGGGCCAAAATAACATGGAATAGGGGGGGGGAGCGACTTTATTTGGTATAACTGTTCGACTTTTTTTTTGATTCTTTTTTTTTTTTTTTTTTACAGAAAAATGATGAATATATAGACAACGAAAAATAATAGGGGGGAATAATCAAAAATCAATGCAATTCAGTATTATTATATATACACATATTTTTTGTTTAGTTTTGGTTGATCGACCTATTCGAACAAGAGTTAGTCGAGAGCAGCTTTTTTCTCACAGCGCTAAAATGCCAGTACTAACCTTGAGACACTCTCAAACAATCTTTCAATATCTGTAGCGCAGCGAGTGAATGCGTGATTCCAGAAGCTGTAGCGGGGATTCTTGATCAGCTCGATAAAAGTGATCAGCAATCCCCAGGGATGAGGTCGATTTACGATAAGACGCTCTAAAAGTACACGGGTGATCTGCTCCTTGATAATTTCAGCGTTACTCTCTACAAACAAATACAGAATGACACAGCTAAAGTAGTGTGTGTGGCTGTTGGGATACCGAAGCTGGTTGGCAATTGCGCTGAGGAACAGGTAGCGGCCTTCAGAGTCGAGTCCGTTCAGCAGGTCTTTGAATATTTCGACGGGAGCCCCTTCGTTGATGGGGATACCTTTATTTACACCCACAACGCCCACGTAGAACACCAGAGCATTTATCATTGGCACATTGTACTCTGTCTTGTCTTGCTCCAGCATGAGGCGGGATGGCAGTTTCGCCAGGAATTGATTGCTCGAGGCGTGCGATTCCAAGTACGCATCAATGTCCTTCTTGAGATTGTTGTGGTCATTCTTGAGAACAGAGGTATAATCAGAGAGAATGTTGGGCGATTGATTGATTTCCGGTAACAGATCGACCTTGAGATTGGGCGTAAAAGGATCAGGGAGCCTCATGTTGCGAGGAAAGGCACTGAGGATGAGGTTGCGGAGCTGTATGCATGAGAATGGAATTACATCACAGAGACTGTAGTGGTAATCACAGAGGAACTCTGGGAAATCATGCACCAACACAAGCAGCACTCTCAGTGTTCCACGATAGAGCAGGCGAGTCGTGTCCTTTAGCTGTGTGTTGCGCAAGAATGGGCCCAAGAATTTGAACAAGCAAATAAGTAAACGCTGAAAGGTAGGCCAGCCCTATATGAATCCGTAATAGTTAAGCATCTCATGTACATCAAAGCAGATGCTTTTCGCTTCTTTATTTTTACCTTTTGATTCTCTGCGAGCAGCAACTTTGGCATAAACAGTCTATGAGAAATCAGCTGCAGCCAAGCAAACGTAAACCCAGGAAACTGAGACGGCTGCAATGTGTGAAACGTGTTGCCCATAGCTGTCAGAATCGGGATGTAGATGGTCTGTAACTGCTGTTCCGCTGCATGCAGGTCACTAAACAAACTGGTGTACAATCTCAAGAATGGGCGCTGGTTAAACTGCTGTTGGCGCTGCTCATGGTGCTGTGCAGCCACCAGGGCGATGATGGACAGCACCTTGTTGAACAATGAGACACGACCAGCATCCTGAGCGTCTGCAGTAGGTGTGCCGATAGGAGTGGATGGCTGCCGCAGCTTCAACAGGCTGATTACCAGTCTGGAGAATGCATCAATTGGCTGATACGCCAGACCAGCTGATTGACTGGGCAGCTGCTTGTATTTGATGGCATGCTCAATGCTTGTCTCAATGCAGACTCGGTAAAAGAGGGACGACACGTCTTCCATTTTGAAAATCCCCTGTTGAGACAGTTGCGCTACAAATGCGTTCAACGCCTTGTCGGATGTTGTGGGGTGTTGGTAGATGCGAACCCATTCAGTAAACAGGATGCGAAGATGCTCGCGAAGCCCGTTGTCCTCCTCTTGGGGTGGCGCTAAACCGTCGTACTGCTGATACTGGTGCTGCTGCGAAATCAACGGTGTCGGTGTTCCCGATGAATTTGAGCTGGAGGAAGGGACAAGCGCTGCCCGTCTTCTCATATCGTCCATCAAAATCAGCACGCTGTCAGGCACATTGCCTCGCAATCGACCAAGCGCTTCCAAAGAAGCCATGAACTCTTGACGATTTGCCAGTGGGACATCATCAAACAGGCAAGAGCGGATCAAGCGGGCCGTAAAGTCAATAGCGCTCATCCTGCCATTGTCAATCAGATTAGCGAGTTCTTGGTCTTGCTCTGGCAAGTTGATCAGGTGGGCTTTGATCAGCGCAACAGTGACAGGTACATTGTATTTGCGTTCATCGTCAGCATGAGTCAGCCAAGACATAACAAGTGCGCCGACATTAGGCGACACATCGCATAGTCGTTCTAGTAAAGCAACGTACATTTCACGACCCAACTGCGTCTCGCTCTTGTAGAGTAATTGCACAACCTTTTGGGCGAATGTGCGAGCAGCCTCTGCCTTGTCAAAGCTAGACATAGCCAAAAGTGGGATTTGACGGACAAGGATAATGATGTCATGATGCATTGGAAGTGCACTGAAGCTAGGAACATTAGTCATGCCAACTAGTTTCTCTAGCTCATTGATATATTGAGCAAATCTTTCCAGTATTTGGTGAGCACTAGCTTGCTGTTGCTGCTGCTGCTGCTGTTGTTGTTGTTGAGAGGTTCCAATGTCAAAGCTGGAAACAATGTTGTTATTACCATAGCCATTCAGTTGTTGCAATTCAGGGCGTGTGCGTAAAAGGCGTTGTTGTTGATCGAGGATTGGTTGCTGCTGTTGCTGTTGCTGTTGCTGTTGCTGTTGCTGTTGCTGTTGCTGCTGCTCCATCATTTGTCCAGCAGATGCAGCAGCAGTTCTAGGAATACGAGTGAAATCTTCATAGACACAAAGTTGGCTTGCGTGGAGTCCATTGGGTTTGGGACGCAAGGGCTCGGGCAAGTTGGTCGGGTATCGCGACATGGCTAGAACATTCATGTCAAAGTAAGGCTGAGCATTGCCACGAGCCTGCTGCTCTCTATGTTTCTTACGACTAGCATAAGCGCTCATCAATGACTCATCCACCTCCACCGTCACTTTCTCCGTTGCAGTCTTTTCAATAAATGTGCACACTAAATCCAGATTGTCGGCGACAGTCAGCATGGCAGCTTGCTCAGCGACTACTTCGCTAAGGCCGTTGGCTACAAACAATGCACGCATGTGGTTCACCATGCTCGTGCGAAGAGGGTCTTTGCAAGTAACCATGGCCAGACTTCCGGCTAAACTTTGCGCCATCAAATGCGCTGCCTTTCTCATCTTGTTTTCATCCGATTCCATGGCGAAATCCTTGGCAACGAGCTCTTTGGTAGACACCGAAGCAATAGCAACGGATCTTTCGACTACAGGTCCGATGATCTCACGGATGGCTTGAGTGACAGCTTGAAGCACCCAACGCTTGGAATTAGGTTGAGTGCTGTACATGACGATTTGTGGGTTGAAGGTCAAGTAGGGGCCCAAGTTGGGGATATTGATAGGCGCACTTTCATCATCAATACTATCGTTGGAACCAGCCTGAGGAATCAAGTTGGTGATGGGCGGACGACTGGTCAGTGTATGGCTGGCTGGTGCAAAGGGGGAATTCATGCCCATGGCATCGTCAGGCCTAGCAACAACAGCTGTGGTGGTAGGTGCAGTGACGAGCCGTTTGCCATTGGGCGGTCTTGTCTTTAAAACAAGAGTCGGCTTCATGCTACCAAGTTCCACAGATAGACTCTTGCAAAGCACCTCAATTTCAAACTTGAGATTGAGTTTGAGATTGGCGTTATGATACAACTCGACCAGCAGCTTCAAGATGGCCATGATCCAAGGGTTTGGAGGAACAAACACTTTGTTTTTAACGCCCTGTTCAAGCACCTTGCAGACAAACGGAATCACCACAATCAAACGATTGGTATCGTAGCCCTCCAAGAGCAACTCCTTGAAAGCAATGAATTTCTGGACGATAGGCTTATTCTGAGCTAAAGTCATTCCGCCAAGCCAAGAACCCAGGTTCTTCAACAAGGTGCGCTCAGTTGATGAGGACACTGTGTTGTCAGAGTTTAGCAAAATCTTGATGTTGGCAAACGTTTCGCGCAAAACGTGTTGATAGAGCAAAGAGCTGTCGACCGATTGGAGCAACAGAATATACAGGTCGTGGTAATTTGGCTCCGTGCTAGCGCGCTTGACAACGAGGTAGTTGCTGAACCATTGGTATGCAGATTGGTGGAGGTTCTCTTTGAGATCAGAGGATTTGACATCCAAATTATTGAGTGCGACATTGTTGATGATGAACAGTATCTTGTCTTGAGTAGCTTCGTTAGGGACTTGATAATTGATGTTTTCGTCAAGGGACATTTCAGGAACATGGATAGCAGTAAAAATGACGGGTGCAGGCGCATTTACAGCAGCCATGGTGTTGGATGTAGAGCTAGCAAGCGTAAGGGCGTTTGAGGTGGAAGGTTCGGGTACTAAAGGGTCTGATAAGTCTGGCATTAAGCCTTCATCCTGTTGCTGCTGCTGTTGCTGCTGCTGCTGCTGCTGCTGTAATTGATGCTGCTGAATCCTTCCCATTTGCATAAAGCCCTCTATTAGCAGAATTAAATCTGGATTGGCTTGTTGAAGGGTGGGAGTCTGCAGGAGATGAGCGCAGTACTGAGGCCATTCAGGTAGACGGGATTGAAACTGAGCGAGTGCCTGGAGACCAAAATTGTACATTTTCGAGCCAGGCACATTACCCAAAGCATCCAAAACACATCGCAAAGCGATTCCCAGGGGTGCATAAGACACGAGTCGGCTCTGGATCAAAGAACCAAACAAAACGCTGGTGATGGCCAACTCCTTTTCAGGGTACTTTGGGAAAAAATGATACTCATCAAACAGATTGTGGATCATGCAAGCGAAAACGTCCTGCTCGCGAGAATCGTGGGAGGTGCTAAATCTGGTCAGCGTATCAATCATTTCCTTGATGGAGATTTCTCCGCTGTAAATACGTTCGTAATACGAGTTGGCTTCGTCCTCAATGTCCTGCTTAAATGCCACGTCGCCAGTGGTTGCAGAGGCAACGATCGAGTCGGCTGAGGTGGGTTCGTTTGTCATGGGCAATGCAATGGATTTTTGCATGAATTTGACGTATGTGCTGTGAATATCATACAGCAGTTCTTTCTCTTGGATCGTCAAGCTATTCGAGCAACTAGGGGATTAGCCTTTGCCAGTGGGTCGTCATGCATTTCCTGCCTTACCTGTCTGAGATAGTCTTGATAAACACATTCACAACGTCCATCGAGAGTGGCACGGTGATGGGCGCAGAGTTCGATTCCTGTCTTCCCGCCTCGGCTCTAGCCTTATTGCTCAGAAATTTCAAACAAGCTTGAGAAAACACAGCACCGTGCTCGCTAATCTTGTCTTGCAACCACTTTTCCAAGTTGAGATACTCACGACGAGTGGCCAACGCAGCTAAATCAATGGTGAATAGGAAAGGTTGAATGTCGAGAATGGTAGGAAGGATCTATAATTGATTGCCAATAGGTTAAGTGCCTGTGCAGAAAAAAAGAACCAACTAGACCTGTATCTCTAACCTTCAACTCATGGACAAATGCTAAAATGCGAGTAAGCGATGTTGGTTCTTGACTGTAGAGGTCGACAAGGCTCTTTTTAAACACGTCTGGCTTGACTCTCCAGAATTTAGTCATCACTAGCACGCTGCTGGTACTGCCTGTCAGATAAAAATTGGTCAAGCGCTTCAATATATCCTCATGAACAGCATTGGCTATAGGCTATTTCGAGATTGATTGAATTATAAGCAAAAAAAGAACAAAAACAAAACAAAACAAAACAGGTAAAAAAACAGCGAGACACAGCTCACACACCCACGCGCAACTTACATCTATCTGGAGTAGCCCCATGAACAAAAGCTCAGGCATCTTTTTAACCAAAATATTTTCCAGCAGGGCTTTGGCGTCGTCGGCTACAGAAGTGTCGGCAAGTTGAATGATGCGTTCGATGAGATCAAGCGAATTGAGCTGTTCAGAAGCCAACTGCGATACCATCGAACGGATGTGTACGCTGGACTGAGCATAATCATCTGCTGCGATTACGGTTCTCTTGGAGCAAGTAATCGCATTTACTAGGTCGGTGGGTGCGATGGCGATCTGGTACAAAGCAGTAAGCTGCCCCTTCAAGTTCTCCCATTTACCAAAGAAGATATTGGCAGGGAAAGTATCGTCGTTTGGACAGGATTTCCACGCTCGAACTAATATATCCAGCCCTTTCCCATCAAATAAAAAGAAATGGGGGTAATCAAGGAATTGGTATACTTTTGCCCAATTCAGCTCGGGGGCCTATTTTTTGCGTTAGGGCACAATCGCTTACTGTTGCGGGTGTCGTCGCTTTTGCTTACCTTTTCTGCAACCACATTTACAAAATTTTCAACTTTCCAGGTGGTCTCTGCCGTGGCATTGTTCTCTGAAATGCCTACGCCCGTCATATTTATGTGCGTGCGAGCCATGCTGCCCAAAACCTCTGCCACGTCCTTTTCTCTAATCGTTACGTCCCCAAGTAGCTCTCGCACGGATTGAAGTGTACTGCAGCAATCGTAACCAGCTTCCAATATCAGGTCGAGTATTTTGCTTTCGGTGTCATTATTATATTCAGTCATGGCTAGCTTTTACTCTAATTTTTGTCGAGCAAAAAAAGGAAACACGTTAGTTGGCTTTTGAAATGTCGAGATTTTTGGGGCATTCCATACCTTTTCAACTAAGGTATTTGATCTTTCAAATGATTCTCTTCTTGATCTCTCTCTTTCTTTCTTTTTTTTTTTCTTTATTTTTTTTTTTTTTTTAAAGACAATATTAATTTATCTCTACAAACGTTGGTGGCATCAGAATCAACAGATGCACAGAAGGCACCGAAAAAGCAAAAATATAGACAAGTTTTTTTTATATAGATTATAGATTCTTATAAAAAAATATATTTGTAAAAGGATTTAAAATTGAAAGGGGAGGGGGGTTGTATGAGGAACATTTTCCCTTAAACCTTTTGGACCAAGCTTCTAATCTAGTCACAAAGAAAAGGGTCACCAACTGTGGTTCTCAATTGCATTACTGTGCTTCCACTCGGTCAATTGCGACATTGGAATGTGAGGTGAAACTGCTGATCATTGACCAGTTTTTTTTTTTTTTTTTTTTTTTTTTTTTTTTTTTTTTTTTGGCTTATTATAAATGAAACTTTTTTCATGAGGATGGCCATAGTATTATTGTAGCTGACTCTGGTAGAAAAGCAGCTATTTTCATTTGTGAACCTGTCTTTCCACCTAACAAATCTGACGAAACTTGGTGAATACATCAAGCACAAAAAAGTAACTATTATCGAAACAGGAAAAAAAAATCTCAAGGATACAGTTCCAGTCAAGAAGAGACTTTCGGTTTACAACATTTGCACAAACACAAATTGGTTGATATATTTCTATTTTGTCAAGAAAAACCGATGAAACCAGTTAAGGCTGTCTAACTAGCGCAGACAATTCTCCAATTATTTAGAAGAGAGAAAAAAGAATTAGCAACATGTAAACACTCGGAGACTTTAAGCTTAATAGGTTGATGTAAATCAAAGAGCTTTGGTAGTTCCTATTTATTCAGGATATAATTATGCTGCTTTTAGCGTGTGTCATAGTAAGACATTCAAAATTATTCTTTGCAGTAACCCTTCAATATTACTCTTGGACTTGCGTCTCTTGACCTTGGTGTGTAGCTAAAAATTGTAAACAACGGAATAAGCACCTATAGACAAAATAATCTTTGCTGTAAACCTTTTTACCTTTTGTTTCATGCTTTTTAAAATACTAGGACGAACAGAGCAAACGTGTTTTGTAATATGCAATGCCTTTTCATATAGCATAAAGACGATCCCAATCCTACATAGAAGCTGCATTGGGAAGTAATTCAACAAGGATTTTAACATATGGTTTTCAGCCTACACAATTATCGTCGAATAGCGGAATTAAAGGTGCCATCAATCAATTAACTTGTAAGATACTTGACTTCAATTGATAACAAATTTCTCCTTTTTCCTTGTTGATGAAAGATAGTACCATACTGTAACTGCTGCCTAGTACAAGCAAAAGGCATATAAAAAATACGCCACCAATCTTGTAGAAGGAATTGGTCGCCTCCTCAGGAAGAAGGGCAAGCAATACAAGCATGTTCGTAGCAAGCAAAGATATGCCTCGCAATGCCCTGTCTTGATATATGATTGCTTTTATCATCTTGCATGAGATAGCTACGTTGGCCGATGTCTTGAGAAGAAGAAGAAAAAAAAAAGAGCCCCCAAGTCAGTTGAAATGAGCAACCCAGGATGCAGCTGACAGCCTGACAGCGAGGTTGGAAGGCTTACAAATCAAGAAAATTAGGATTGCTGAATTCATAAAAGATGAATAGTGGTTACGCCTTGATGGTAAAGTAGGTTTTGAAATAAACATGCGTCGTTGAAAAAGTTGGTCAAGGCGAGGTACGACAAAAAAATCTAGGAGGAAGCTACTAGCGGTGGCTGTTTGTTCTATGTTGTTGCTTGGTAGAGCATCGGGTGTACAGTCATGAATACCTTATACAGCGTGCAATCTGAATTCTATCAGCATGATGGTAAACAATCCAGGTTTTATTTGATACAGGCTTCGCATCGCTAAGCTGCAATAGGCTGTATACTACTGAAACAAATTTGATTGACAATTTACAGGTGTGTTATATATGACACTTTTTTTTTTTTTTTTGCATGAATTATGTTTATTGAAATTATTAGATTTTCCCGCACTCAGTGCTAAAATGTTAATGTGATATCTACATATATATAAATATGTATAGTGTACGGTATGTGAGAGGAGAAAGCAAAGTACAGGTGAATCATGTCATGTTATGTAATGTAATAGCAGCCTTAAAATTAATTAATGTAGGTCACGTAGTTGCTAGTCGTCTTTGTATGAATGTAGTCGAAAAGAATCGCTTAATACGCACAGCAGTGACCACCAAGGTTTTGTTCCCTTTGCTGCTGTTGATGTCTCTTGATTTCTCTCTTGACGGAGCCACTTGCGATTTTTTGCTGAGTGCATGTAGTAAAAATCGTGTTGCTTTTGATGGCCTTTGATTGTCAGTGTCAGGTGTGTTGCTGTAGGATGCTAATTCATCATCGCCCACTGAAAGGACAGGTGAAGGTAATGTACTCGTTGGTGATGGGGATATGTTGTAGTAGGATTGTTTGTTGCTATTGTTGTTGATGAAGCTCAAGGAATGATGTATGCCGCTAAATGTCTTTCTGTGCATTTTTCTGTTGTTGTTATCCATTAGCCAAGCGTGCTTCAATACACCTTCGGCTGTGATTCTTCGTTTAGGATTTCTGCATAATAAACATTTGATTAAAGAGAGTGCTTCGTCCGAAAGAGAATTAGGCTCAGAATATTGAGCCAAGCTTATTTTTTTAAACAATTCAGGCATGGTATCGCAGTGAAACGGCAATTGACCCGTAAGCATTGCATATAAAATGACTCCACAACTCCACATGTCGACAGGAGGTCCTCGATAGGGTGTGGCAGTGACCATTTCAGGCGCTGCATAAAAGGGACTTCCGCAATAAGTATCGAGCAATTTAGAAGCATCAAACACTTTTCCAAAGCCAAAATCGCACAGCCTGATAGAGCCTAGTTTGTCAAGGAGA
>MU619246.1:388531-399066 GCA_025201805.1 Parasitella parasitica
ATTGTGGATTTATTGCAAATCGTAAAAAAAAAAATAAAAAAAAAAAAAAAGAATGGAGGGAGACGGGAAAAAAGTAAACGGGAGAAGGAAAGAAAGTAGAAAGAAAAGAGTAGCTATGTATAATTGGATAAACTCGGAAACTTATACAATATATCCTACAGCAAGAAGGTAGAGAGACATTAGCTGTTAGAGCAGCAGAAATAAGAAGGGGAGGAGAGAGGGAGAAGTAGCAGGAGAAAGTCAAGGTTGTTGTTTCTTTAGTTTAGCTTTTGACCGCATCATCATCTTTTTCCCTCTCTGTCTCTCTTTCTGTATATGTAATGTGGAACTTCTTAAATCCCCTGTGCAGACACAACATGTAGTATTAATGTTCTTCATAATGGAAGATATATGTGTCAATTTTGGATACTCCTTTTAGTCTTAAACCTTTTCTTGCATAGAAGTTGGCGCTCGTTTTCTTCCGAGGCCATCAAGGTGGTTTGTATTCCAACGTTCAATTCGGAAGAAACTCACTTTCTGCAAGTTTGTGTATCATGATCCAAATGCGGAGTGCCTGATTTGCAACTTGTCAAATCACGTAGGTGGATTCCTATAGAGTCAAAAACCACCCAGCGAAATGATACACGGTGCTTAAAGCGTCTGCATCTTCTGCCACAGACATCTCACTTTTGAGTATATTTGTATGTAGCTTTTGGTGACCGAAACATGACAGTCGCATACCAAATCAATCAATCACACTACAGCTGTGTATGTTTTTTTTTTCTTTACAAAAATTGCTGCTAAACAAGTAATCTAGAGACGTTCTTCTTTCATGGTGTTTGATATTCAGGGGTCTAGTTTGCAGTGTCATGCAACTCGCACATGTAAAATCAAGCCTCAGATTTGTTACAGAATGAAAGCTAAAAATATACATGGTCACTTTTGCATGTCAATTAAGTCATTTCAACAACGACGCTGATTAATATATACAGAAATTCTTTATTTAGTTATTATTATACAAGTGTTTCTATTTGAGCAGTTTGCTGCTGCGCTGATCTTTGCCACTGCCTTCGTCTTCGTCGACTCATTAGCGTAATAAACTGCGGCATCATCCTAACATCAAGATCAGAGCTGATGTGTATAGAAGATTCCAAAATACCCATCCACTCAATTTTATTGGCATCAGATTTTGTCGTCATGAGAAACTGAGGGCCGTTTTGTATTTTGAGTCGAATAACGTGACGAAGCTTGACATAATCTGATGCCACTGTCACTTGAGCGCCTTGCATAGAATAGCTCCAGATAGGTAGATTGGATTTCTTGGATTTTGGATGATGTTGATAAGCGCTGATTTTTGTACCGTAGACGACAACGTACAACTCTCTATAGAAAAGAAAAGAAAGCCAGTTAATTTCTACCAGCATAGAAGTTTTGTGGTGTAATAACTCACCTCCATGATCGATCTTTTGATCTGATACCAGGTTTGCTATATTCACACTTGACACGTGTGTAAGACGTCTTGTTGATGGTACACTCATATTCAGGCAGCTTCTCATTGCCTTCCTCTTCTCTGGGTATAATTACTCTGCTCGCTAGCGGTTTAGGAAATTGGAAGGTCCAAGAATGAGAAGGATCATCGTAGCAAGGCGGAGGGTCTATGTTTTCATGTGTCTGTTTTGCTTCATTTTGCCCCACTTGATCTTGGTTTTCTTCGGATATACTCTGAGTAGAGTTTTCTCGATCTTCTTCTATTGTGGATGAACTGGATGAACATACTGTTGATGCCACTGAGAGAGATAGCGATACTGTGGACGAGGTCGAGATCGACCGGTTGGTGTGTGTCAATGACCGTAGAGACCAGCTACTGGCAGTCTTGCGAAGCCATGGAAATACTACAAAGGCGGCAATGATGACATGCTTAATGCAAACTCTGACACTTGGTGTGGCGAGATAGCCTTACCTTTTGCAGTTGGACTACTGAGACCATTGTGAACAATATTGTTGTCGATTCTTAGCATAATGATTGAATACGTGTATATGTAAAAAAAAATTTAAATCTTAGGGATTTGCATAAAATAGCAACGGGTGAATAGATGGAGAGGAAACGAAGGTATATAAAAAGAAATGAAAAAAGAAGGAGAGATGTGATGAACAAGATGGCTTTATATAAGACTGGCGGACCCCCCAAATCTGATCCGTCTTGACAACGAGCTACGGACAAAGTTGCCCTGGGAACTATTGAATTGGCTAGAACCTTATGTGTATTTATAAATACATGTAAAAAAAAAAAGTAATTAAACTTTGGAAAGCTTCTATATTTACAAGTTTTCTTTGCAACTGATTTTGATTTGCTGTGTCTACTTTAAATCAAAATTATTACTCCTTTGGCTTGTTCTCATTGCTTTGCAAACCAAAATGGGCTTTTTGTTTCTATCCGATGGCTTGATTGTGCATATATTGTACATACAGTACTTCCATCCTCGGTTGGATACCTTTTTCGAAAATGCTGGGCTATTTGCTCATTTGGTTGAAGCCCAATTGGTGATTATGGTAATCTGCTTTGATAGGGAGCATGTTTATCACGACGAGCTTTATTTGATTCATGATCGTCGTCTGTAAGTAAGGCAGAACGATGAGCTCTTTTAATCATCAGCATAACATGTTGCATGCCACACATCACTTCATAGCTTATTTTTATACGTGCGCAAATGTACAGCGGATCATGGCGCAATAAATGTACGATAAAAAATCCGGAGAAACTATATAGCTGATGGATAAATATATACTATTCAACATGTGTACAATAACCGATCCCATAAACATATTTAGCAAAATTACCAAACACTCCTTGTTGGATTTTCTACAAGCAACTTGGCGAAATTGTAAAATTGTCAAACGTGATACAACCGCACAACTTCACTCACTGTATTTTTGAGTTATTGTATCCATGTCGATTACATATGATGTTTAATTTGACAAAGGCCGCTAATCAGTTTGGTATTAAACGCATGACAAGCACCGCATCGTGTACTTCACTGATCGTAATTATTGAGTCATTACCGTGGCGTGCCTATATGGTAATAGATTTTGCTAAGGATTGCCTTTTTGACAAACCCGCCAACAATAAGGCCAAATCGCTTTGCATTAGAAAATACAAGATACGAAAGTCAATCTTCATTTCGTTTTTCTTGGCTCTTGCCCAAAATATAATTATAGTCTTTTTCTGACATTTTGTTGCTTGAAAGGTAATTCTTGTATAGATGTATCCCATCGTATTTTGGATCTGTTCTACTATTATTATTTTTCTACATTTTTTATCGTAACTGCTGATGCGCCTATAGGGATAGGTTTTTCTAGTATTTAATGTCATTTTCATGAAATACACATTATCAACTTTTTGTGTATATATTGACACAGAATATCCCTAGAGTTTAAGCTGTAAAATATCCTCGATTTTTATTTTTTTTCACCAACAATCGTATTGAATTTCCTTGGGCTTGATGTCTGTCTCTCACTCACCCCTATCTAGGCAGAATTCACGCATCTGGTGTTATGAAGCAGGTAATACCACAATGGTGGTGTGTCAGTGGCTTTTAGCTAGTATAATAACCCGTGTGCCCTCAGTCCCTTTGTTTCGGCCCCAGCAAGATCACCATTCATCATCGCCTTATAATGGACTTGACCGAATCTAATGAATTAAATTTTCAAACATTTCAATTACATTGATGCTGGAAACAGCAGGCTTGAGAGGAGGAGTGTTGCAAAACGTTTCTTAACAACAGCTTTGAATAACTTGTGAGTCTTTGCTCTAATCTTTTATGTCAAGTGCATAGTTTTTTGTGATACTAAAAATTAAAATAAAAAAGAGTAGGTAAACACAGGCTTTGCAATACCACTGTCAATGCACATACGCGTACACATCAAAGTATTTGGCCTTCTTGCCCTTGTTTGTATTTTTGAAGTGATTCTAAAAGTTTATAGCAGGGTCAATTGTTGCGACAACCTAACAAAAAGTAACAAACAAGCTTACGATAGGCATGTTATGTATTTTGAGAATATATGACCAAAATAATTTGTCGAGACTCCCCTTTTCTCTAATAACATGTAATCAACACGGAGACAACAACTCGAAAATATAGCGAGTGAGTTGTGCGGTTGTCTCACGTTTGACAAATTTACAAATATAAAACTTTCTTCAAGTAGCTTGTATGAAATTAAACAAGGAGTCTTTGGTATTTGTGCTAAGTATGCTCATGGGATCAACACTTGATAGTTATTGTAGATACATGCTGCATAGTATATATTTACCCATCAGCTAATAGTTTCTCCGGATTTTTCATAATATATTTGATCCGCTGTACATTTGTACACGTATAAAATGGGCTAGGAGAGTGATGTGTAGCATGCAACATGGTATATCGATGATGAAGAAAGCCCATTGTTCTGCCTTACTTGCAAATAAAGATGATGAATCAAATAAAGCTCATCGTGATAAACATGCTCCCTATCAAGCAGATTATCATGTTTAAACCTTTAAAAACCCTAACTCCTCACCTCCCTTTCGCTCCCCCCCCCCCACATCGAATCCAGAACTAATTACCGTCTATTCCGAGCAATAATCCATAATTACGATTCGCCAGATATAGCTTACAGCCCATATTTATCCTCAAGAATTTGTTTTGCCAAGTAACGTATAAAAAGTCCCTGTCATAGGGTGTTGTGCTTCATCATTGCTGAGCAACGCCATTTTATTATTTGTACTATTCTCTTTAACGAAAAAACATCCCTGTAAGGAATTCAAGTAATATTCTAATAGGGGCGGTGATAAGAAGAGGATGAGTAATTATCATGGCGTTGGTTATTTGAAGATTGAGACATATTGCTGCTATTATTATATCCGTAGCCGGGTGGATAAGATGATGGGGAATGAGGTTCGTAATTCTGCTGATAGGGCGGCTGTTGATGCAGTGGCTCGTTAGAATATGGAGTTGGTACCTGATGATGATGCTGTTTTTCGATAATAGGCTTTTGCACTTGCTTTGTAAGCACCAAAACGCCCAGAAACATATCAGATTGTCGTTTAGTTTCTTCAACTCGGACAACATATAAACAATCCGGTATGTTTTGCGCTTTAAACAGAGGGATCAAGTAAAAGTCTTTGATTCTCGTTTTGTTGTGTCCCACTACAGCGTATCGTTGTCTCGAATCAAGGTAATTGAGTAGAGTTTGGGCCTGTTCGTTACCATCACCTCCTTTTGCCTCCACCTCAAGCAAGATAATTTCACGGCTTACAGAGTATTGAGTCTGTGTTACATAATTAACAACGCGGTCGGATGGAATACGGCCCTCCACCCACATAGTAGGCGAGAGAACCTGATCCCACTCCGTATCTGATAGTATGCGGCCTCCGATTTGTCGAGCTGATGCTTCAAATTCTGCGACCTGCGGCATATTCACACGACCTTGCCAGATGGCAGGAAGTAATTCTGCTTCTTCTTCATTTTGTTCTTGTGCATCCTCATTCTTGTCCTCCTTCTTCTCAGCTTGCTGCTGTTCATTTTCTAGTTCGGTTGTGTCCACTTCTTCAACCTGGAAAGTTTCGTCCTCGTCACCCAATAATTCCTCTACATCTAGTGTTACCCTTCTCTTTTTCATTTCCGGATCAATCGCGTCTGATGTAGTATCAAACATGGATCCGCTTCGTTTATTAGGTATATGAGAGTTATCGTCTTGTGCAGGAATACCAATACGAGCTAAAATATCATCCAACGGGTCTACCGGATGACTAGAATTGGAGGATGTGGGACTATAGCTCGGGATAGGTTTGAGTTCTGATGCTGTGGGCGACGATAACGACAATAACGGACTCCTTGGCTTGTTGTTGATTTTATCCAATTCTTGCTGCACTTGTTCAGAGTACATGTTGTTGTTGTCTTTGTCAGGTATCATAATGATATCTCCTTTATGCGTCTTTTTAATGATGGGTGTGTTGTCGATTTTCATGACTGAATTTTTGAGACCTGTTTTACGAAACACTTCAGACATAGACTTGAGCTCTGGATTTGCCATGTCCTCTGACGACATCTTGATAAGCTCATCAGGAGTTAGGTCACCAGTAACAACCCGTATTTGAAATACTTTGTTGGCCTTATCCTTGAGGTTGTAGAGCAAAGAACGAAATTTGCTCTTGTACGGTTCTCCACATGTGCGATGCTTTTTCCCGACATTGCCATCTCCTAGCTGATCCAGCATGGTGTTTTCAATGGATTTGGCAAGCGCTTCGGCTCTTTCATCAGTTGTCAAAGTAGATTCATCTAACATGTCGGTATTCTCTGTCAACGCAGCGTCAAAAATGGATTTGAGAACAGTTTTCATGTTTTTGATGACATTTCGCCGTACTGGGTTCTCTTCTTCTGTCATTTGACTTGGTGACATTGGTGTGTCGGGTGTAGCTGACTGAGGCGCCTCTTCTTGTTCGTCTTCATCATCTTCTCCTTCTTCTGCTTGGAACTCGTCATCCTTTTCTTCCACATCGCTATCATGGTTCTCCTCTTCTGATTGTTGTTGATGCGCACCCAAAGCTTGCTCTTTTTGTTCGGCTTTATCGTCATTCTTTTTATTCGTTGATGGAGTCATGGATTGAGCACTAGTTCGCATAGATGATATTCGCCTCGATGCACGGGGAGCGGGCGCCTCCATTTCATTTTGCTTACGAGCACAGACATCACTACAGAAAGAGTCCTTTCGAGTACGATTATTGCAACCTGAATAAAGACATTTCGATTGACTTCTTGTTCTTGTTTGACGAGTATTTGCAGGCTTCTACGCAATATAAATAATGAGGAAAACATATTATGCATCTCTTTAATGTCTATTCACCTCTTCTTTTGCAGCAGGTTTGACTTTGGGTTCATTACCACCTACCAAAAAAAAAAAAAAAAGTTAGTTGGATGCTCTGGTATTTTAGTATTTATGTCGACACGCATAAAATACACACACTATCGCTTGTTCAGTCATCTTTGTAAACATGCTTGTCAAAGCGATGACAAGCAGGACAGCACATAACATTTCATTCACAAAAATGGGGGTGTCTACGAGTGGAGGAGTTTGCATAGAGAGAGTCTTGCTTGTCTACTTTTTTCGCGTTGATCTCTTTGATAAATTAGATGAAAAAAAGAATAAAAAAAAAAGATACATGTACGACTTTTATATAGTAGATGGTTTTATAAATCAATCAATAACAGTAGTTTATACGGAAAATAAAATTCGCTTTATAAGCATAAAAGACTGCATCTATTACATCTGCGAAATGTTGCCAAATTGATGCAAACAAACCATTTTGTCGTGTCAACTTACTTTTGTGTGTGTGTGTGTGTGCGTGTGTGTGCATGCGTGTATCTTTATGCGTGTGTACATGAAAAAAGTAAACGTGAAACTTACCTTGTTTACAGCTGTTGCAAACCCAATCAACATTATCGACATCCTCCTCTTGGTTGTCAGGATTAAACTGTACGCAAGTGCAATGGAACCTACTCAAAGTTTCAGCATAAAACCCCATCACTTTCACAAACACACTCACCATTCCTCACATGCATCACACTGAACCATAGGCTCACCATTGTAGGGCTGTTGACATGTACAATACAGCTTTTTAGCCCTGGTTGCTCTCTTCTTTTTAGGTGCAGGAGGTGTTGATTTTGCTCTTGATGACCTAGTTCGTTTTTGCGCCTGTTGCTGAATTGGCGCCTCTACTTCCGGTATGATCAATGGTGTTGGTGGCGGCGGTGGTGGTTGTTTCATCAGCGAGCCAGGAGTGATAAAGTGGTTATTAGTTAACGGAATGGAAGTGGCGTCAATACCAGTAGAGCCAGAGGCTATAAAATCTGTCAGATTAATGCCTTCAAGATTCTCAAACCCATTTTGTTGTAACAAGCTACCCCAATTACTAAAAGAAGTGGCATTGTTTGAGGATAACGCTGGTGTAGCAGCATGCCATTCAATTTCTGGCTCTTCCAATTGAGCAGGCGTTTGATTTTCTGTGGATAACAAGTTGGTTTCAGTTTGATCTTGCAAATCCAAGTATTCATCAATATTCATCTTTTTTAATTTTTGCTTTTCCCTCTTGGGCTGATAAATGAATGGAATGAAAGAGCTTTTGTCTGTTCAACCAAGACAGTGGTAGTAAGTAAAAAACTTTACTATAGCAGTCCATCATGCCCAATCAGGGCTAACATCATGTTGCCTGATTGTAGGCTTGAAAATGACGAAATTTTGGTAGCATCTACAAGGAATCTTTCTCTTGCTCCAATTCAACTCAAAGATGACTGATAACAACGGTTAGTTGTGTATATCTACAAAGGAAAAGTGTAGAGTTATTCATGTTATTTATGATTAGCCAAGACCCTCGAAGCCATCAAATATACCAGAGGCAATCTTCGCATTCTCAATCAACTCGTTTTACCGCATCAAACCATCTTTGAGCCTATATTGAACATTAAAGATGGCCACGCAGCCATTAAAACCATGAAAACTCGAGGTGCACCTGCTATCGCTATTGTAGCTGCCCTCTCCTTGGCTGTCGATGTTCATACTCGTTTCGAACAAGGCCAATTTAAGACTGTTGATGAAGCTGTCAAATTCCTTTTGGAATCGTTAGAATATCTAAAAACATCTCGTCCTACGGCTGTCAATTTATTCGATGCTGCTGCTAAACTCGAACATCTCATTAAAAGCACTGCTGAAAC
The DNA here is from genome assembly GCA_025201805.1 of Parasitella parasitica. NCBI lineage: Eukaryota > Fungi > Mucoromycota > Mucoromycetes > Mucorales > Mucoraceae > Parasitella > Parasitella parasitica. The sequence goes on from MU619246.1 coordinate 397,255, forward strand.
TGTGCAAGAACCTGCTAATGTCGTTACGGCTTACATTGAAGCCTCGGAACAAATGCTGATTGACGATGTCAAAGACAACAAGAACATTGGTAGATTTGGCGCTGATTACATTATCAAAAATGCAAAGAACCCTGATGTCATTAGTGTCTTGACGCATTGTAATACTGGCTCTTTGGCTACTGCTGGTTGGGGCACCGCTCTAGGTATCATTCGTGATCTCCGTGAAAACAAAAGACTTGAGCATGCCTACTGTACCGAAACCCGTCCTTACAACCAAGGCTCTCGTTTAACTGCTTATGAACTCGTTTATGAGCAAATACCTGCTACTTTAGTTTGTGATAGCATGGCCTCTGCTCTTTTAAAGCAAAATCCCAATGTGCAGGCCATCGTGGTTGGCGCTGATCGTGTTGCTGCAAATGGTGATACTGCTAATAAAATCGGTACCTATCAACTAGCCATCACAGCAAAGCACCACGGAGTTCTCTTTATTGTTGCCGCTCCTTCGACTTCGATTGATCTCAAGACAAAGAGTGGTAACGACATTCCTATTGAACAACGTCCCGCCGAAGAATTGGTCACTGTCACTGGTATCCGTGCAAATGACAATGTACTTACTACCATTCATACTGCTGCTGCGGAAATTGGTGTTTGGAATCCTAGTTTTGATGTTACTCCTGCTGATTTAATCTCGGCGATTGTAACGGAGAAAGGTGTTGTGGTTAAGAAAGAAGGCAAGAATACGTTTGATATGGCCGCTTTTCTTATATAAATAAAATTAATAAAGAGACTACCAAATTTAAACCATGTAAGTAGTGTCCTATACTTGGGTATTTCGTAAGATTGTACACAGACGAGTAAACTTCAACTTCAGCAGTAGGCTCACAATTAGTCAATTTCAATAAATGTATAAGACATTGCAGTTTATGCCTTGAAGCAGGGAAGAAAAGTTGGGTGGTATTGGTCCCAGCCAAACATTAGAATTATATAAAAACGCCATTTTTTTACAGCATCTTAGCTGTCGATTTCTGTCAAGACATGCCTGTTGCATCCATAGAATATCATAGTTACCACTATTTCAGTTGCCATGGCAACCGTTCCTGATCGGATCTAAGATTTGGTATTCCATCGATTATTCTGTCTAGTAAATAGGAAGTTATATCAATAGAATGTCTTATACAAGAAATTATCCATTTTTTGGGTTCGGCTTCTTCCAAATTGCAGAGACTTCATCGATGAATGATTCACATTTATCATGATTATTAGCTGATAAAAAATGGGAATAGGTCTAGTTCTGATTACTACTGTGTCATAATCTTGTTATTGACAATTAATATTCAAAAATATTCTGATTATATTTTATACCTTACATTGATTCATATAAATTTATTCCAGCCCGGATAGACAGCTTCTTAACAATCAATAAAATCAATAGTTTTGTTTTTACTACCTCCAGTCTCTAGATTCTTTCAATACAATAAGGCGGCGAAAAAATTTGTGTCTCAAAAATAAGCGGAGTTTCGATATTTAAACTCAGATATTTCAAAAAATTTGCCACTGGCAATTTGGGCGACCGATTATGAGCAAATATGTGGTATTTATGATAAATATTGAAAAATAAAATTGGTTTTGCAGATAACTTTTGATAGAGACATTGCCCAGTAGAAAACAAGTAATGCTCATGTAGCGACGATCATGCCTGTTCTTATGGCGCATAAGACAGTGTTTATTTTGCTGTTTATCGAAGCCTATCATCGATTATATGCAATTCTGATATGAGAATTTGTGATATCATGTGATAAGTTTATAGATATC
>MU619247.1:4189-26389 GCA_025201805.1 Parasitella parasitica
TCCATTGGGATATGTTCCTGAATTGTGTTCAGGATTGAGTTTACTTGAGTTTGACTTCCGGTTGGGAAATTGACACATCAGTATCTTTAGTTTTCGTATCTCGTTAACCTTTGGTTTTTTTATTATCTTTTTGATCCAACAGGAGACATGCTGACGGCAAGGCGTTGCAACTCACTGGCAGCATCATTGCTGGTATGGTGGTAGCCTAATTTGGTTCTGTCAATGCCACGCACAGGACAGTGCCGGTCATGTCAGCAAGGATTCTCAAGTTGCTGATTGAGCAACACCCTGCTGCCCACGTTTTATGGAAGCAGAGTGGAGAGGACAGGACAAACGAGGATCCTAGTCTTGACAACAACCTTTTCGTGATTAGATGTATAGGGTGTTCTGGCCAATCATACATTTTGTTTTTATTTTAATTTAATTGAAGATTTTAAGAAGAAGCAAAACGGTCTTCTTAAAAAAAGCGAAAAATAAAAAAAATAATTAAAATTTACCCAATAAAATTGCTCAATTTTTTTTTTATTTAATTTAATTTTTTTATCATTTTGCTATTTGAATACCCCTAATAAAGGAGTCTTTTTATCTCATATAAAACATTTTACATACTTCCTGTTAGGTTAAAAAAGATGATAAAGTATCTTTAAGTTTTCGTATCTCGTTAACATTTGGTTTTTTATTATCTTTTTTAACCCAACAAAGAGATGAAAGAAAGATGATTTTTATTCTTTTGTATTTTCATTGATATTTATCACACTCAAAGATTTTTTTATCGTTTTTGGTAATTTTTTACAACAATTTGCGTTTTAGAGGCGATAATTGGCTGAAATAAAGTTTATACTAAAAAATGCGTTACTAAAGGTCGAGTGTAATTGTTATGCGCAGAGGATATATAAATATGATCTGTGTTGTATCCATATAAAGGCTACATATGTCATATCTAACTTAGTCATAATGCACGGATCATGATATTAGTTGTTGGTAATTCTTTTACAAATAAGAAGGAATAAGCTACAAGTTGTAATTGGACCTCTTGCAAGGTTCCAGGCTTATTCAAAGAATACATCTAGATCAGATCGCGGGATGTTGGGAAGACATCCTACCCAATCTTCTCTTTAATGTAAAATAGAAAGATAGGTCTGTCCTGGAAATGCTGTGATTTAATAAGGTTTGACACTTCTTGTCAAACATCAGATGTTATGTGGATAAACATTGATTGGGATATATTTTAGTATAAATAGAGATCATGTCTTATGCCAATAAAAGTCTTCACTTTTGTATCTGGTTTTATTCAGAAAAGTCTTTATTACTTTATACAAATCATATTTACATAACGTTACGCTGCGCCCTTTGACACTGGCACAACATACATATATTATATAGCAAGTAATAACCCTGATAGCAATGTCAACAATTAGATACACCAACCGTCCATTAACATAATACAGCATTCTACCCTTACTACTAGATAATTGTGCTCCATCACATCTGGCAGTATGTTAGATAAATATATATATATAACCTATTAACATCCACATATACGGTATATGTGTCACTTCATTAATCAACACGACAAAAACAAAGTACTTAATCAACTTAATATCTAAAAGGTAAATTCTTCAACTAAAAAAAACAAGGGAAAAATTGAATAGGCCAACTCCCTCTTAGTTTGCTCTGAAAACCCAAATGTCGGAGATTTACTAGCATTATTCGTCATGATAACCATTTTTTTTTATTAAAATTTGCAGAAATGCTTCACGAGATGAAAATAACTAAAATAAAGCCCAACCATAAGGAGGTTGCCCTATAAGGTCCCACTTGTCATAATATTCAGCCCAAAGGGACCAGCCAAGTTCCCTCAACAGCTCGTTACGTGCAGCCCAAGCTTTGCTTATGTCCTTTACAGTGTCAGCGGTAAGTGAAGCATCAGCGATGTATTTTCGTACAGACTTGAGAGCAGAGCCAGGATGTCCAGCTTCACGGTCCCGCTTAACCTTGATAAGCAAAGACGACAGGTTGCTAGAGCTATCATCAGATGTCCATTGTTGCAAAGAGCGAACGACAGCATCTAAGTCTTCGCAATACGTATCTTTATCCAAAACTGCAGCATAGGCCATTGCTTTATTCTTCAAAGCGTTTGTAAGCTGCTTCTTTTTATCATTGTTCTCCTTGCGTTGCTCTTTTTGCTGCTCGTTCTCATCGTCAGGTTTCTTACGACCATAAAATTCCAAAAGTTCCTTTTCATTAAACTTGGCAAGGATCTTTTCGGAAATCTTGATGATTTCCTCCAAATGCTCCTTTGATAATTGACCAGGCTTTAATAAACAATCGACATTGGATTTTCCTTCTGAAGCTGCCCATATAGCATTTAACTTGGCTTCTAAAAAGACAACATCCTCAGGATATTTAGCTTCCAAATTCTTCAAGAGTTCCTTGTAAGCTTCAGAATCAGCGCTAAATTTCTTGAGGTACGAGATTTCCAAATCGCGAGCAGCGTCCTTTAACTTTTGGTTAAGTTCTTCATCCGTGGGCTTTTTGTCTTTCTTGTTTTTGTCATTCGATGGTTCGATAACAGCAGGAGGAATAATGTAAAGTGCATTGTATTGCCCACCGTCAACGTTGGAAAGGAAGTTCAGTCTGCCAACCAACGCATCTCCAGGTTTGGCTTCTTTGGGGATGGCATCTTTTCCTGTAGGTGCAGCAATGTAAAAAACATTGGCATCTCTGCGCTCTAAAACGATCTTGCTGTAGTTTGAGCTAGTTTTTGTGAATACATCACCCATAGTTTGGAATGTATTAAAAGTTGTGCTCTTCGTGTTTGAATCCAGTTCCAAAATAGATTCTTTTAGCTTGGTCAAAGCAGACTCCATTTCGGTGGACAGCTGAAGCATGATAGTGTATTCGCCCTTTTGACTAAGCTTGATATCATGGCTAAAGACGTCAAGATGACCTACGACTTGCTTGTTGGCATCGTATATGATTCCGAAAACACCGGCCAAAAAGTGCTCATACAGCTGATTCATCACAGTGGGGAACTTAGCTGTAATCGTGGTACTAGCGTCAATCTTGAAGTTATAAGTCAAGATAAGCTGGTATAACAAGTTGGAGTTTGGTAGCATATTACGATCAGGATGCATGGGGGAGATGACAGCTTCAGAGGGACGGATATACCTGCGCAACTTGTTGAAAGAAACGCTAATATTCAACTCGTCTTCTCTACGAATAGGACTTGATATGTCTAAACGTGTAACTTGAGGCTCCAAGTGAAGAGTGCTTTGTCCATTAGCAAGATTGCCGGCAATTTGAACACCATGGAAGTTGAGGCTCAAATCAACAGCGTGCTGGCCAAGACCAGACCAGAACTGAGCTAGGGCAACTTCCAAATTAAAACCTCCACGAACAGCAAAGTGCTTTCTGATGACTTGATCGTCAGAGTCAGGGTTTCCAAAAGAACCAGCACCTAACATGAAATTATACGTCTGCTTTTTCTTTTGATTTTGCTTGGGAACAAGCTGCAAAAGGTGTAGGATAAATCTAGCAGGCGCAGTGTCAACAGGAGCGTGCGCTTTAATAACAAGTTCGCAACTAGTAGCGCCATCAGGCACTTGAACAAAACGCCTGATAATATCACCAGGACCATATTCGACATTTTTGTATTGAATGAATCCTTGAGAGGGTATTGTAGGTTTGACAACAGCAACAGGTATGCTGAAAAGGGGGCCTCGTTCAGGAGCAGAAGTGTCATAACCAAGTACTTGGCCATAATGGAATTGGCTTTCACTCAGAGCTGTAGGATCCACTTTTACTTGGAATGCATTGCCGCTGGAATGAAGATAAAGGTAGTCAGGAACAGTGATCCAGGATTCAGTTGCAACAAGTGCTACACGAGCTTCATATTCAAATTTGGCTTGATTGTATTTAGGATCTTCCGGATCCGTTTCATTCATGAAATGAGGCTGGACCTTTGTAGTGATGTACTGAATTCGGCTTACTTCGTCCAATTCACGAAGATAGATACCACGCTTATTACCTCTATTATAGACGGTAACCTAATCTGAAATGAGCTTCAAAGATACCATCATCATATTCAAAAATTAAAACTTACTCTGAATAATAAGTCCAAGTCTTTATGCTCTTTATAGTTTTCCAAGTATTCCCAAGCCTTATCAACTTGAATAAATCCAACGCCCAGAGGATCATCCACGGATTTCCCTGTTTGAACAACAGCATTTTTCAATCTATAAGGCGTGTAGTCTTGATTTTCAGCCTTGAGAGCCGACACAAGCAAAGCGATACAACCGCATGCATTGGGACTGGACATACTTGTACCATTCTTCAAGTCGAGCTTATTCAAACCGTAGACAGGCACACTTGTGATAGCACTACCAGGAGCATAGATATCGACACCTTGATAACCATCTGTAGTTGGGCCACGAGAGGACCAAGTAAATGGGCGTTCAGTAACCGACTCGAGAAGAGCGTATTCAGCTTGCATTTGAGCATGCTTGACATAGGCACCAACAGTGATGAAACTGCTGTCCATACCAGCTGGAGCTCCAATAGAACTGTAGCAGGGCCCATCATTGCCAGCACTAGTTACAAAAATGCAACCAGATTTACCAATAGCTTCTTGGGCCAAAAGCTTGATAAAATGACCATCAGTAGGAAGACTGGATGACTCCCCATAAGACATGTTGGCTAAGTCAATCTTGTGCTTGGCAAGGTGAGAGGCAGCACGAGTTAAACCAGGACCGGTTTCCATGGATCCAAGACGAGAGTCTCCTATACGAAGTGAGACAATTTGAGCACCAGGAGCAACCTATAGGTTGAATTAATACACGCTTTACAGAATTGGCATGGGATAACACTTACACCGTTCAAAGCAGGTTCATCTGGGAAATTAGCAGCAGTGATACCCGCAACGTGAGTACCATGGCTACCAGCTAATGTAACAATACTACCAGCAAAATTAATCGCCATTTCATATATTTACCTAGAACGTCTAGGGCCAAGCTTAGTTTACCTGAGAACATTGCCATTATTGTAAATATTAACCGAGAAATTAAGCAAATCTGCTTTTCCAAACGTATGGTACTTCAATTCCTTGCTGTAGTCTGTCAAACAAGGTTGATCTGTATTGTGGAAAAAAAAAAAAAAAAAATGATTGAGCGGCCCTGATTCCCTGTTTAAGCAACAATTTCCTTTTTCAGTTTGCGTACCTCTCAAATCTCCAGATTCATTTACATCAATAACAGCTCTCCAATCTTTACCATCGAAATATACGACGCAATCCAAAAGAATGCCGGGATCCTCATAATTCTTCTTCATATCCTTCAAGACTTCCACACGAGCTTCGAATTCTGATTTCACAGCCTCATCTGCCTTTTCGTCTTGCGCCTTCTTTTCAAAATCTGCAAGCACTGCTTGTGCATCGCTTAGAAGGCCCGATTGTTTCTTCATGAAGTTCTGACGACGTTCCTATTGATAAAGACAATTACGATGGTTACTGTCCGCTATTGGAATCAGCTACTTACAGCCTTGATCCTTGTGCATAAATCATTGGGGAATAATTCGTATGCACGCTTAAGACCAATGCGATACTCATCACTGGGGTTTGTCCAATCACCCAAGATCAACTTGCGTCCACTCAAACCTTCGATTACCTTTTTCCCATCCTCGGTGGTTGGTTTCACGACTTTGGTAGTTTCAACATCACCTAGAAAGTGCGATGAATTGATGAGCCTATTTACCTCGACATGATCTGTTGCATGCGGTGTCTTACCTCCTCCAGTGCAATCAACGATATCAATTATTTTGGGCTTTCCATCCGTGGTGACCTGGATTTCTATTGTGAGATAAAGCAATCTTCCAAACAGTCTTTCACCACTTCATTATTACCTGCATGCCAACTGCTCCAGGGTCAACGCCTACAAATGAAAAGTGAGTCTAGCGTTCATGCAGCAATTCTATAAAGTGCAGTACCAGTATCGAGAATAGCTATAACGGTGTTTCTACCGTCATAATTGGGATACTTTTTGATAAAGCTAGCAGCCTGAGTATCCTGCTTGGGCATTAGCCCATTCACCGGATACTCTGGAATAGATTTTATAGACTTGAAAGTCATGTATAATTTTGATAAAAAAAAACGAAAGAAAGAAAAGTGATAATTGGATATTGGATATACAGTATTTATTTCTTGTTGTGGGACGGACGCGCGTATGCAAAAAGGTGCAAAAGATGAAATCCCGATGCAAACGAAGGCTGGTCATATCCCGAAGCTAGAGATTGTTAAAGGTGGCCTCCGATCCCTCCACCTGCAGAGGCTAAGCTCATTAATGTTCCTGAGACTCTTCTTGACGACTTTGACGGGACATTGTTTGACGCAGAGCTATTTGACCCTATTCAAATATTACTACCGATACCGCGTTACATGAATCACACAACAACTCACTTGATCTGCTGGACAATGAGGCATTTTCATTGGAATCCAACTGTAAAGGTGGAATGCTATTGAGGTTGTTCTTGTCCGAGGCCAGCGACCTTTGAGAAGATGTCGACGTAGAGCGGCGAATTCTACCGCCTCTTCCTGGAGAGGGAGGGACCGTCCTGAATACTGAAGGGATACCTTCATCCAAGCGAATATCCTCAGTAGAAAGTCCTGCCTGCTTGCGGAACTGAAGCAACTCACTTTTGTACTTGTTGCACTGTTGCATTTTCAAGAGAACTACACGGTTGCAAATTGTCAATTTACATTTTATGCTAAAGTGTCTCTATTATGAATACTTGCACTCTTTTTCCATTTCCGTTGTTCTGTTCTTCAAGACTGCAATTTCCGATAATAACATCTCTGCTGTGCCTGATTGCGCTTCGTTGACTGATCCTGAAGACGAGTTCCATTTCTTAGGGCTACAAATTTCTGTTAGTGGGCTCGACTGGTAACATTTTGGCTAGATCAACTCACGTAACAGGTGATACGGGGCCAGGCGATAATGCATTCGTGCTGTCATGGATTATGCTCATCATGGGCGAAGTGACCTGCGACTGCTGTTGGATCTTCATGGATTCCAGCTGCTTCTGCAACTTGTTTACAATGTACTCTTGCTCTTGTTCCAACGAATTCTCCATGTCAATTTTTTCACGCTGCAACTGATTCAGTTTCTTTTGCAACATGTTTGTCATGTATTCCTCTTCCTGTTCCACCTGCAAGAGCAACTCTCCCTTTTCTTTTTTGAGTCCTGTGATTCTCTTTAACAGTCGATTGGAGATGAATTCTTCCTCTTGTTCAGCCATAGCATTCTGGATGAGCATTAGCAGTCTTTCTTATTTTTACTAGGACATTTCAAGTTTACCATATCAACTGTCATTTGCCGAAGCAGTTTGTTGTCGTGCTTTAGTATTTTGACATGGCCTTGCTCCATTTCTAACTCGAATTCCAGTTTTTTTATATGAATCTGCTGCTGTGCGCATTTTTCATACAATCGTTTTACTTGGTCTCGTAGCTCACTCAAGTTTTCAATGGCCATCAGCTCCTCCAAACGATCTGATTGTTCGTTTCTATTTTTGCAAATGGTGAGTAGGCAATTTCTTCAGGTTCTGTATATGATAAATTTTTACGTGGACATTGTTTGCAGCTGTCCCAGAGTGGCTTCGTATGCTTTGGTTCGAGTATTCAAATCGGCTTCCAATGCAGCTTTGTCCTGGCGAACCTGTGCTTGCAAGTCAGATTTGAATTCAAGTCAATTCTGATATTACACATACTTTTTCAAGTTGTTCACGGAGAGAGTTTGTCATCCTCTGTTCATTTTCCTTAATCTCGTGGAGCAGATGATTTTGCTACGTTAAGGCGTGATGTTTATTAATCAATGTATACAGATAAGGCCTCTAAATTCGCATTTACCTCCATATCGCTGCCGTCTTTTATGCTAGAAGCACTAGATGCAATAGATTTGTGTTCACTCATTTTTAATTTTACAAGAAAGAAAAAGGGCCTGTACCCCCCCTTTGCTCAAACAGCATCCGACATGAATGATGATGGACTGTTTACCTAATGTGATTTCAACATCAGTGGCCATGACAGCCTTTGCCTTAAATATTTTCATGCTACTAATTCGCTTGCGAACTCTTGGTGAAGCTAATGCAAATTACTCAGAAGGAGTCAATTCCAAGTATATTTTTTCTTTTTCAAAAAATAAATAAATCGTAAATGAAGGTAAAAGGATCTTTTGAACCATAAACAGAAATTAGAATGGTAGAGTTACACAATAGCCGTTGAACAGATGATTTGTGGGAATAATGTGAGTTGTATAAATGGTTAAGAACAATATTTTCTTCTACGCCATACATACAGATGCTTCTCTTCAAGCCTAAAGAATCAACTTACTTCACGATTGGTTCAATCCTTTTCTAGCAATTGAAATGTGGGATGCATTTTATGCAACCGGGCTTTTGGTATAAAAAAGACTTGCTACCATCTGATCTCGTTTTCTTTTCATACACAATCATGCTAGCCCCTACAGAACCTTCTCCAAATGTTGTATCGCAAATGTCTCTCAAAGGAAAAGTTGCGGTTGGTATGGTTTATATTTGGAGACATACTCTATTTTCTAAAGTTTCATTTTCTTTTACAGTAACGGGTGGTGCCCGTGGTTTAGGATTTGAAATGATGGCTGCTTTAGCCGAGAGTGGGGCTGCTGTTGCTTGTGTAGATTTATCAAAAGAGAAATGTCTCCAGGCTACTACTAGAATAGCAGCTGAATGCAAGGTTGAAGTATCAGGCTGGGGATGTGATGTGACAGACGATGTTGCTGTTGCTCAGTTATTCGAAGAAATTATCTCCTACCACGGCAAAGTCGATATCGTGGTAACTGCTGCAGGCATCAACAAGATGTGTCCTGCACTCGAGTACTCTGCAAAAGATTTCTCAACTATTTTCCAAGTGAATGTCAATGGCACATTTTACTGTATGCAACAAGCCGCCAAGTATGGTTGAAGTATACTTGCATCAAAAAAACCCCGTATATTATCATACTCATATTAATTTGCAAAGACATATGATGCGCTTAAAGATTCCAGGCTCTATCATTACTATTGCTTCCATGTCTGCTCATGTCGTAAACAGACCACAGTCGCATGCTCCTTACAACGCTACCAAGGCGGCAGTGCTTCAGCTAACCAAGTCATTAGCAACGGAGTGGGCTCCACATCGTATCCGCGTTTGTGCTATTTCTCCTGGCTATTTTGACACAGTGATGAACCAGACTCTGTTGGCTCAGCGAGGAGAGGAAGGCGCTGCCCTAAGAAAGTTATGGGAAACGGAGACTCCCATGGGCCGGTTAGGTACACCGCATGAATTGAAGGGCGTGGTGGTATTTTTAGCCTCGGATAATGCATCTTTCGTAACAGGGTCTGAGATTATTGTGGATGGTGGTTATACCTGCTGGTAGTATTTGTTGCTACGCTGTCAGAATAAAAAATTTAGTCCTGTGCTATGTTGAGTTCAGTTGAAGACTCGACAGTTGATTAAACTATCGATCCATCTGCAGTCGCATTTTTTGCCAGATTGTGTTTATATTGATGATTGTTTTATTGAGAAGGTTGCACTGCTGGTAACGTTTACATGAGACAATTTGCCCAATATACAAAAAGCTTCTTGGTTTGAATTGCCGCATGTTTTGAGCAGTGGCAGAAACTTTGCGTTTTCTTTCCTTGATCAAACAAACTTGTGAGCAACATGTTAAACCCACAAAACCGAGCAGAAGAGAGGTCAACTGAGGATGTAAGCCTGCGCTTCTTGAGCAACATCAACTAGCTGTCAAGTTGACTAATAATTTTGTACAAGATAATCTTGGAACCTTACAATTATTTAATATCGCAACCTGGCAAGGACATCCGAGCCAAGTTAATATCTGCATTTGACCTCTGGCTGAATGTGCCCAAAGATACACTGAAAGTAATCAACAAGGTCATTGGCATGCTGCATAATGCTAGCTTAATGTAAATATGCTTGTTTGGAACGCCACCTTGCTCGTATTAAAGGCTTTATGTAGGATTGACGACGTACAAGACGATTCAGACTTACGAAGAGGTGTTCCTGTAGCTCATCATATATACGGCGTGCCCCAAACTATCAACACAGCAAACTACGTGATTTTTTTGGCACTTCGGGAAGTGATGAAATTGAATATACCGAGTATGATGCAAGTTTGCACGGAAGAGCTGATTAATTTGCACCGAGGTCAAGGGATTGAGCTCTATTGGAGGGACAGCCTGACGTGCCCTACTGAAGACGAGTATATAGACATGGTAAACAACAGTAAGTGTAGGCTACGAATACACTCTGCATCGACTTTTAATGACATGATACAACAGAAACCAGTGGTTTATTAAGATTAGCAGTACGATTAATGCAAGCAGCCAGTGAAAGCAATACGTAAGTAAATCAGGTTACACGTACGCAGTGTTATTCACATCTGGTCAATGTACAGCGATTACACGCCATTAGTGAACATCATCGGTATTCATTTCCAAGTTCGTGACGATTATATGAACCTGCAATCCACTACTGTACGGTATACAAAGATTGCCATCACGAAACAGAGCCTCATTTTTTTTTTCTAATAGTATACAAACAACAAGGGGTTTTGTGAAGATTTGACAGAAGGCAAATTCTCGTTTCCAATCATTCATGCTATCAGAAAAGACGCTTCCAACCGTCAGCTATTGAACATCATCAGCCAAAAGCCTACGTCTATTGAAGTCAAGAAATACGCTTTGGAAGTTATTCGTAAGGCAGGTAGTTTTGAATACGTGCGTGAGTTTTTGCATCAGAAAGAGACCGAATCTTTGAAAGAAATCGAACGTCTAGGGGGAAATCTCTTGCTAGAGAAATACATTGAGACAATCAGGGTTGAAGCAACCATTGATTAACTCGCTTCGTGATATACCCTACCTTTTCTTGAATAAATACACAATTTCAAAATAGGCCTTTCATAATTGCATTCCATTGCATAACCTTGGATGTGATGCGAATGCTTGTACTCTAATAGATGGCGCAATCCAATGTTGGGGTTCCATCAAGTAAAAAAAAAAAAAAAAAAAACGTAGTGGCATAAAACGCTCTAATGCTTGGATTTACACAAAGACACATTGTCATGCGTGTGTTCGAGTTAGACTTGGCGCTCCATCTATTCTACCATTTCGCAGCGAATACATACACATGTGTCCATACCAAATCAACTTCAAAATACATATCGTAAACAAAGCTGGTTTTTTTTACATACCTTTTGAAAAAAAAAAAAAAGAAAGAATTCAGCGTTTCTTTTTCTTCCCTCTACACCTTGATATAGAATGAGTTGCTTAACATTTGCTTTGCTCCTATTTATACCCGCACTGTTTGCGACTCCTTTTCACAATCAGCTGCTGCAGCGTCGAGATTTGACAACTGTGTATCAACCTACCACTATATATAAAACTGTGATTGCAAGCTCAATTGACGGTGTATTTCGAAAAAGCAAGAAAACTTACAAGCATCGGCATGAAGTGATCAAACAAGACCGTCAAGAGTTTGAAGACCAAGTCGAGCAACTAAACCAACAACTGGATCCGTACAGGGAATTTATTCCAGGGCAAGCAGCAAAATACCGTCAGGAACAGAAAGAAGACAGGGTACCAGACCAAAATGATTATGATAAGGACAGCTACAATGATGTTTATGTTGATGTTGATGATGAATATTGTGAAAAGGATGACCCATGGTGCTGCGAAGAAGGCGAAGAAGGCTGTGACGAATATGAATATGAAGAATGCAACGAAGGTGAAGAAGGATGCGAAGAGTACGATGAAGATGAAGAGCTTATTATTCGTGAGCTTGATTTCGATGTTTACATTGAAGATGTTGAAGAGTTTGTAGCAACAGCTATTAACAACAACTTGGAGGCAGATGGTTACACATTGCTAAAGGAACTCACTGTCGTCAGCGGAGATAGCTCTGAAGCGCTATAAACTATTAGACATACGCATTAATTTATTGATTAGATTAATAAACGCTACGATAAGCTAGGGCGAAGACAACGCAACAAATCAGTGTTGAAGCTATCTTCAGAGAATCTATCAGAGGCAGATGCACGAGCATTCGCTGCCATTTTTTCATACTTTGCTTCTGAGAATAGTAATGCAGAATTTAGACACTCTGCAAAGGTATCTTCAGTATCTGCCAAGAATCCAGTTTGTCTGCCATCATATTCAATGACGATATCTGATTTGGGCCCTCCAGAATTATGGGCGACGGGTATTAGGCCAGCAGACATGTATTCTACGACGCCGATACCGAAATGTTCATTCCACATGGTATGGAGTCCTATTTTTGCCATTCCAAGACTTGAAACTAGTAAATTGTAAGAAGCGTTGATCTCAAAACGAACAAAATCCTATATGGCAATGTATAAATAACAGATGTCCAGATATTCTTTTTATCAAACATCTTTCTTACTTTGATACCAAGATCAGTCGCTTCTTTACATAGTCCATCGATTCTTTTTGCGTCCGCCTCATTTCTTGAGCTTCCAATCAATACAAGCTCAACAGGCCTCGTTGTTCTCCACTGGGGGTATTTTTCAAACAGTTTTGCCAATGATTTCAGCTGCAGTGAGTGATCTTTCTCGGGTCTAAATTGAGCAACACTGACAATCATGGACTTTCTACCTCTCAAAGGCAGTGCATTGAGTCTTTCTGTGTCGCAAGGGGGATAGACAATCACTGATTTTGTATGCCATAATTGATCGATGTGTCCCTTTGTCCAACTTGAATTCACCATGACGATGTTGGCAAATGATCCGCAGAATCCATATATCTTTGCAAAAATTTGGTAGTAACTACAAGACATGCAAAAAAGATCAATATAGGTGCATGCAGCGCATGGAGAGAAAATCACATACATCAGTTTGCCAGTACTCCATATCGCACTCGAAGCGAACTTTACGTCATTATTGTGAGCAGCTCGTCTTTCATAAACTCGATTCAACATGTCTGAACTGATGGTGGGGTAATGTGTATAAGTTGCAATTGTAGCATTGGTAAAATAGTAAACGAGTGGATAGGTAAATGCATAGCCCATGGTATCTGCAAAAAAAAAAAAAAAGCTTGTTAAATCGCTAAAAACTTGTTTTCTGATCTGTAACTCTTGTCATACCAAAGAATACATGAGGCACCAATTTACTGATAGCCTCATAACCAATAATGAGCGAAGAAAGACTTTGGAGAATCAATGTGAATCTAGGGTATCTACAATCAAGTTGTGTTGGTATCCCACTGTGCAATTCAATTTGTGTTGCGACTATTGTACCTGGTATCTTCTGTCCAGTGTCTCTTTGTCAAGTAAGCGAATTGAAGTCTGCTGGGATCCAATACAATGTTGAAATTATTCTATTGCACCGTTAGTGTCACTTTTAAAGCGTAGCGCATTGGAAACGGTGTTTTTACCTTGACTTTGCTGATAATCTGCTCCTTGGTCGCTTCGATGTCGCCTGTATAAACTATGCAAACGACATTGGAAAAATCTCGCTGCACATCTCGCAGAGCCGTCCATAGAACCCGTTCTCCTCCACCACCTGCGTTGCTATTGAGAGGATCATTGATTTAGTGGTTTGCTCTCTTGTGATGAAAAAAATAACGTACCAATATGGATGAAAGAATCCTAGAAACAACGGCTTCTCAATACTGGCTGCAGAGGGCCCAAGGTCTTGCAATAATTGCAATCTATGCTCATCAGTTGTATTGGTTATGTAGAGCTTCAGTACGGAAAAAGTCGCCCAAGAAGCAACAAGTAGAGTCGTTAACCAGAATGATAGCGACACAAATAAATCAATCATCTCGAAACAAAATGAAAGAATGAACAGAAAAAAAAAAAAAAAAAATGGGAGTCTGCCATAAATAAACACAATGCCAAACACCTCGAGCCAGTCAAAACTTGCCAAATTTGTGGATTTCGCATTTGAATACTTGGAGCTGTATCATACGAACGGAAAAGACATTCTCCGAAATGTGTGAATCGTCTTTTGTCGATCCTCCTTTCAAAAATATAGACAAGCTGCTATTAACATCTCTGTCAGACACGCCGCTGAAAAAAAGCCCCATTGAATCGTTCAAGCTGCCATGAGCTGGCGCAACAACATCAATTCAAGACAAAAGATCGTAAAAATATGGTTGTTCAAAATTTTATTAATATATTTTTATCTTGCCATCGCGAACAGCACATGCAATACGCTGGCAGTCTGATTCATTTTCACGAGGCATAATTTTCATGTCGTATACCGTTTCCAACTCACTGCCTGAAAGCTCTGCTTCTACAGCAACGCCTGCAAAGGCTGCCACAAAATCTGCTAAAGGCCCTGTTTGATACGCACTTCCATCCGCTAAATCATGATTTCGTTGCTTTAATAACCCATTCAAGCATCATTTCACTCATAAAACATACCGCTACTAACACAGAGTACCTTTTCCCCATTTTCATTTGTCTTGACAGCAAGCGAAGTGATGGCGTATCCATTCCTTTTCCATTTTAATTGAGGCTGATCGAGGCCCTTCTGAAGAGAAAAGAGCTGCACCAGGCCATTTTTACTACCTGCAAATAACGTCTCTGTCTCTGGTTCGTATGCCATCGATGTAAGGGGATCATCGCTCGTTGGCGTAGCGAAAACCTGCTCATACTATGAGTGCATTGCTATCGTCGCTATAAAGTAAAACGGTGCATACCTCTTTTTTGGTACCCAAATGAAGGCCACGGATACTCCCATCATCTAATGCAACTAGAACCAGTTTATCTTCTGTGCCAACTTCCATTGGATCTATTTTGCTCATCGTCAGCGACATAGTGCCCATCGATTACACCTGGATTTACCTAAAGTTGTCTTCTCAGCAGGCTCATACTGAGATGGGAGGCTAGTAAGGAGAATCATCTTGTTGATGGCGAATTCATAATTTCCTAATGTGGCGATTGTTGACGATGTACCGCAGTTCCATAATTTGACAGTGCCATCACGAGAAGATGCTTTAGAGAAGCATGAACACAACTGCAAAAAGAATGACGACAAAACATATGCTTACATAGAACATTGCGACCCAGAGAAACAATAGCGGTACCAGTGATTGCTACAAAGACGTTACTATTGTTTGCATTGTTTATTCTATGACATGACATGCCATGCCATGATGTACCTGAAGTGTGTCCTTGCAGTGTAACGGGGTTGCTGCCATCCAGCACAGACCAGATTTTGAGCAAAAAGTCGGAACCGCCTGTTAACACCACTAAATTACTAGGAAAAAATTGAACAGTAGCAACATCATTGAGATGGCCTTTCAGGGTCATTTGGATATCCCCTGAACTGACATGTCCTAGTGAGACTTCAGAGCCATGAGCAGCAGCAAACAAATTGCCATTGGGTGATATATCAACGCAAGTTACCTAATAATGCGTTAGGAAAAGAATGTTCATCATCAACCCAACTTACAGGCTTATCCTTAACAGGGTGAATTTGGATCCGTGGGCTGTACACAGTTATACCTCTGACATCTAATGCTTCACACTCTACTTTGAAGGCACGCTATCGAGTAATGTGTTCAATGATCAACATTCGATTTTTGCAGTGTGAAATACTGTACATACAGAGTTCAGCATGGTCACCTTGATGTCATTAGTTCCTTCGAGGGAGGCTTCATAATTGCCCACACGACGAACGCTTACTGATCCTTGAATACTCTCTTTGCCTCAAAAGAGTGTTTCGGAGGGGTTAGTTTTATAAGGGTCCCTCCTTGCTCGAGAGTCATATCCTACCTGTCATGTAGCAAGCAATCCAGAAAGATCCTTCAGGAATCGTGTTTGAAGCCACTTCTCTGACAACATCGTCCCAATCAGCTTGAACAGAAACAAAGGGCAGAGTTTCTACTGTAGACATTTTTTAAACCTGGTTTGGAGAAAGAGCTTGAGCAAAGTTAATTTGATGGAAAAATGAATTCATGGACCGATGTGTTCAATATATATTTATATGTATATATATCCATGTCAAGGATTTATCATACAATCAGTGCAATGTAATGCCCACAAGCCAAAATCTTTCGGCTGCAGTCGATAGTATATTTGAATTCCAAGCAGATTTGACATGCATCTAGAGACTCTTTGGGCAGACCCATATGATGGACACACCCATAAAGCAATGCTGCGGCAGTCACCATACATTGGCATCTCCTTTAGCAAAAAAAATGGCATCTCGTTTTCTTTTTTTTTTCTTTGAGGGTAGATACCATCATAATTTATAATATGGGAAGACGCAAAAATTACATGGACGATGGCCAAGATTCTTCTGACGATGAAGAAGCAGGAAGGATCAATTTTGACATCACCGAGGACGACCTTGATGCAGAAATAGCGGGTTTTTCTGGGCAACGAAATAGACGTCGACAAGCACGATTTGGCGAGAGCGATGACGATGATCAAGACGACCAAGAAGACATACGTGGGGGTTTAGGAGGCAGAGGAGGACTAGGGCTTGGCCCATCTTTTCTGCTTGCCAAGCAAACAACAGAAACACCAGAAGCATCGCCAGTAAAGAAGGACCCTGTCAAGGAAAAGGTTAGAGGACGACCATCTGCTAATACGCCACCTCCAGACCCAGGATTTGCGCAATTCAACAAGCATTCGAAAGGATTCGGGCAAAAGATGTTGGAAAAGATGGGCTGGAATGTGGGCAAGGGCTTGGGTGCGGATGGTGCAGGTATTGTGAACCCTGTTGAAACAAAGCTGCGTCCTGCTCGAATGGGTTTGAGTTTTAGAGGGTTTGACGAACGTACAGCGCAGGCTAAATTGGAAGCCAAGGCACGTCGAGGCGAAGCATCCAGCGACGAAGAAAAGGAGCCAGAGCCCAGAGGAAAGAGACGCAATGCTTGGAAATCGGAGCCTTTGCTCTCTGGGAACGACCAAGTCCATAGAAAGAGAAAACCAAAGACTATCTACAAGACAGCAGCAGAGATTCTTGCGGAAACCGAGCAGCACCAGATACCCTTGCCGCAACAAAAGATTATTGATATGACAGGACCTGGTGTTCGGGAGATCAATCTTGCAGATATCAAACGTACAGATTCCCCTACGTTGATGGAGGTAACAACACGACTACCTGAATTGCGACATAATTTACGCTTGATGGTCGACTTATCTCGAGCAGACTTGGAGAATTTATCAAGGGAAAAACAGTCAAATGCGTTTAAAATGAAGTCTTTGCAAGATGAGTTGGGAGCGATGAGGGAACACCTGGACAAAGACCAAGAACAGTTGCGAAAATTAGAGCAACTCAAGACAATCACTAATCAATTAATGCAAATCAGTAAAGATGCGTTGGCGACTGGGGCGTTCAGTACAGGCAACATTACAGCCTTATTTGGAGAGCAGTTCCAAACATTAGAGCGAGACTATGCAAGCGAAATAAAATCAATGAACATTGACGCATTGGTGGTATCTGTTTGGGCGCCCATCATGAAATACACATCAACGAGCTGGGATGTATTAGAGGAGCCGACTAGGGGAGTCGCCGATGTAAAAAAATGGAAGTGCTTATTGACAAAGAACGACGACAGCGACGCCGAAAGAGGTTGGACTCGCAACAGATCACAAAAGACCTTGATTTGTACACCTTTCGAAACAATGATGAATACAGTCTGGCTAAACAAAGTGCGAAGCGCTATAAAGTAAGTCGCAGTGCTATATTCCATCAGTACCATAATACTTACTGCCGTTAATACAGCAATCAGTGGGATATTCACGACCCTGACCCTCTTATTCAACTGATGGAAGAATGGGAGCCCGTCTTGCCGAGATTTATTCACGAAAATATCATTCACCAACTCATATTACCCAAGATCAGCCGTGCCGTTTCAGACTGGAATCCTCGCACTGATCCTATAATGATTCATACTTGGATACATCCGTGGTTCCCAACACTCAGAGCATGGCGTTTGGCGGAGCTATTCACTCATATTCGACATAAACTATCAGTTGTGTTGCGCCAATGGCACCCTTCTGATGAATCGGCATTGCATATCATATCGCCCTGGAAAGATGTGTGGACATGGGACCAGTTGGAACAATTTACGACCAAATCGATTCTGCCAAAATTAACCTTGGTGCTACGGGAGGAATTTCAGGTGGATCCCAGAAACCAAAAATTGGATGCTCTCGTTTGGTGTCTAGCTTGGAAGAATCTGCTATCGGATACAGTGCTGGGTCTGTTACTGAAGAATGAATTCTTCGACAAATGGCACTCTGTTTTGGTACAATGGCTCAATTTGGACATGTACAGCATCAATTACGACCAGATTAGTGATTGGTACCGTTGGTGGAGGCAAGTTTTTGACGCCTACGGTTTGGATACTAATAAGATTGTCATGCAAGAGTTTAGACGAGGTCTTGAGACAATGAACATGGCATTGGGAGGCGAAGACCTTTACTCCATGGGACTGTCAAAGGATCAGAACCATCCATCACGAACGGATCTCATAAAATAAAAATTTCTGTAAATGCGGGTTTTTTTTTATTCATACGCGATTTAGACGTGTTCTAAAGTACTTGGGGTTTCTTGGTTTATGGTTAGAATTACAAATAGTCTCTACCACGAAGCATATAAGTATATCAAGCAAGACTCCTCATTGGGAGGCAATTGTATCATATTTGTAGCTTCTGATGTCGATTCAATTTGTGCTGTCCATATTTTCCAGGTATATAAAAAAAAAAAAAAAAAGAAACAGAAACAGAGAAATTCCATGTGTATTTTAGTAACCATACACCACTAATTAAACCCACAGGCATTATTAAGGAGCGACATTATACCTCATAAAATTGTACCTGTATCCGGCCATAAGGACCTAGAAGAAGCAAATGAAAAACTTGTTTCCAAAGATGAAAATTTGCGTTCGATTGTCATGATCAATTGCGGAGGAGGCATCATGATTGGAAACTTGTTCACAGCACACGCAGAAGCAAAAGTATACATTATTGATAGCCACAGACCACTCCTACTCGACAACCTACTTGAAGATAACAACCAGATTTGTGTATTTGACGATGAGAGCGATTCACACCGAATGGTGGCAGCCATCAGTGCATGCGAAATAGCCATGGCCGCAGAGGATGAAGATTCTGACGAGGACAACTTTGATGAAGATGAGGAGGAAGACGAAGATGGGCGACCGATAAATCCTCGCAGCAGGCAAAGGAGAAGACTCAATGAAACGCTTACACCAGCAGAGAGAAGCGAAAGACGTAAAGCTAATCGCACGATAGTAGACTATTACAATCAAGGCGCCTCTTTTGCAAATTCAGTATCCGGATCAGTGTATGAACTAGCGCAACAACTCGGAAAAACCAACAATGACATGTTATGGCTTGCAATTGTTGGCGTCACATCACAATATATATTCGAAAAGATTGATACAGCCAGATATGCAGATCAAGTCAACATTTTTCGAGATGATAGAGCAAGGCTAAATGTGGATAGAGCTGAAGACGGTCAACTACAGAGTATAAACAACATTGTTATAAAATCAGAGGATGAATATCGGTTCATGATGTTTCGACATTGGAGTCTCTATGACAGCATGTACCATTCTGGTTATGTGTCCAGTAAATTAGCCGTTTGGAAAGACGCAGGGAAAAAGAGGCTGAATAACATGTTTGCAAAAATGGGCTTCTCACTGCAGCAATGCCAACAAGTATATACCCACATGGACATGGATCTAAAACAGATGCTTAGAAACAAAATCGAGGTCGTTGCTCCTTTGTATGGCTTGACTGATATTTGCTATCCCAGTTTCACTAAAAGCTATGGATGGGAGTGCTGTTTATCAGCAAGTGATGTCGTTTATTCATTGTCGACTATTTTAGAGACAAGCCCTGCTGCTGCAACAAGGTTAGGCGCTGAAATTAAGCACAGACATGGTAACGAGGACGATTGGAAGCCAACTCAGTCATCGTCGGATACAGCAGAACTGCAATGTGGAAGGAAGGATTGGTGGATGAGAAATTTCTTCACCGCTTATGATGCTCTAAAAGATGCCTCGCCTGAAATCATCTTGCAAGGTTTGAAACTATGCATGGAAACTCAAAAAGCAGTTGTGAGGCAGGGAACCTCAGTTATAGACAAGAAAATGGTCAAGCTACTCAAGAATTTTCGATTTGTAAATGTCCGAAATACAGCCGAGTTGCCAATATTCCAACATCCTTCTTCGTTGACAAAACTTGGACTGTTTCTGACAGATGCATATAGAGTGAGTGCCTGCAATATCACCGGAGTTTATATTTTATTATGTCGGAGATTAGTTTTTTCTGATAGTTTCAAACTCAATTCAGGAACATGGAAAGAAAAATTTGCCCATTGTCTTGTCTTCTTTTGATGAAGAGTACAATACATGTCTAGTCATTGCATTGTCGGGTGCGCCTACATTTGGAGATGTCCGCAAAAAGTAAGTTAATATTGACGTGTTCCCTACTATGGATAGAGTCTAACTTTGAGGGAGTGTAGCACATTTGGCTTGTCATTTGAGGAGGCGGTTGAAAATACAAAGGCACGAATATCGTTTGACAGTTTCGACCAAACAGTCATCCAAGTACATAATAATGATATTGAACATTTTATTGAATCATTACACTATAAACCAAGATAATACAATGTAAATTATTCCCCTTATTTTAGTGCTTTTTTAGATTCTTTAAATAAAAATGCAATAAATACAAAAAATAACGCAATGAATGATACGTTAGCTACTACTATTCTAAATGCAGTGTCTTCAAAATTATGTTTCTGACTTTTGGCAATGGTTGTCAAACTACCATTCGAAGGCTGTATTTGCTGTAGTGTGTAGTTAGGTCTAGTAAATTCGTCTTGAGGTCGTGGCGTCCAGTCTGGTTGATAGGGTGGGCCGTTGGCTATGTAATTCCATTTACCCGAGGCAGAACAAGATTGATCTGCCAAGAAAATGTGAGCTTCATTGGGATCATGATAGGCATGGGTTTGATTTAGGTCACTTTTAAATGCCCACCAGGGTAATACACCGCGACACACTGAACAATAACTTGATATTTGGTTGAAAGCTATTGTATCATTCCATCGGCTAATAAATTCAGGTTCTAGTCTGTCTTTGGGTGCAATGTCAATGGCGTGTTGTCTATACGATAAATACTGCAAATAGGCTGTATCATTGTTGTGTAAATAATTAATATAATCTGCTAAATCTTTTGGATCAGGATATGCATCCATATAAATCACAGATCTATTTGTAGGAATATAGCCCTGGTAGCTAGATGGTCCATCTACTATAGGGACGGCTGATAAGGTTAACGTGTCGTATAATTTTTCAGTGGCATAGTCTTCACAATTAGAGTTCTCAACTGCCAGATAAAACTTGTATTCTGCAATAAGGTCTGAGCGAGACTTATCCAATGGAAATGGCTTATTATTTAAACAACTTCCGTAGCTATGAACATCCACGTATTCCATTAATTTTTCAATGTACTTTTCTCTTCCGTTAGTTGCTCTACAGTTTTTAGCGATCCATAGGATAGGTGCTGATTTGGTTTTCGTTTTAATAAAATCTTTCGGTAGCGGCCTATTTACTACATCCATGATTGCGGGTGAAAAATACGAGAACAAAAAAGTTGATTTGAAGTTATACGAGGCCAAATAGTCAAAATCACGCATAATTTCCTTATCAGCTCTGAATATACTTGAGAATGGTGTTTCCAAAGACTCTAAAATCCACGGTTGATTGGTGGCGTCTTTATCTCAGTTTAAACTTAGCACAAACGCACTGGATGAATCTTTTGTGTTCAAAACCTACGATCTTGTAATTCAGCTAGCATCATATCCGGGGCATGGAACATTAAAGCAGCAGCATCCTTTATATCATTTCTTGCGCTTGTCAGTGTACACCAATGGTCGTCTTTTGTATCAATATCGAATTCATCTGGTATTGGACAATCTCTCGCAGTGAACTTTTTGTCCTCCACTGAATAGTGTCAAATCAGGGGCAGTTAAATATCAATTAAAACAGGTTTGGTGTATAAAATTCAGTTACCAAATTTTCTGGAACCAAACCAAGGAGTCGCATATACGATTTTCAATGGCGGTAATGTCGTTGCCATCGCGAACAAAATGTTCAGTTGTT
>MU619247.1:26399-81611 GCA_025201805.1 Parasitella parasitica
AAAAAAAAAAAAAAAAAAAAAAAAAAAAAAGAAAAAAAAAAAAAAACGCCAAGTTATAAGTTTTAAAATTTCATTTTATTGTTGTAATACGTTCCTTGCGTTTTATACTAGTGGATCAGCAAAGGGATCTTCCAGGCCTCCTTCTCCTTCTCCTTCTTCTTCGTTAGAACTTGTTGTCAGCATAGCATCATGCATATCAAGTGCTTTTAAAAGAACTTCGTTTGCTGCAAGCAACGTGCCAATCCATTCTTCATCTTCAACAAGACGAATATAATAAACGATTTTTTTGCTATCCTGTTCACAACGTAAATAATTCTCTTGTATTGCCTTATCGCTCAGCTCTACATGTTGCAATGCGTTGATCAGGTTGTTTGCTGACTGTGTTGCCATGGCAATTTGCTGAATAATTTTAGATTTGGATTTTTCAAAATCGAATGCGACATCATTTGTTTGTGCAGTTGACAAAATAGCCAACGAACTTTTACTTGTGGGCATAGTCTTTGCTGTAGCTGGCGTATTGACTTTGTAGCTGCTGAAACTCTTTTTCAACAATCCAACAAATGGTATAGGCTTTCTTGGCTCGAGATAAAGTCTGCCCTTATCGTATAGCTCTTGTAGTACTCGTACACCCCTTTCATTTTTAAATCGGATCGACCAAATGCCTAGCAGTGTAACCAGCAATTTCCTTACTCTGATGTCCTCGGTGGAAGATTCTATAATGTGGTCAAACATTTCTTTCATTTTGTCATGGTGTACCAGCTCCCCTATTCTCGTAATACATTAAAAATGGCTCAACCTTGGGCATAAATTTATTTACTGCAAAAACGCTGGTTGGAATTTTCCATCAACAATCGCAAAATCTAGATACACAATAGGGCTTAATTTCAATGGTTTTTATGCTGATAAAAAGCAGGTTACCTCCAACGCTCGTAGTTTTTGTTCCGATGTACCATGCTTAAGCTTTTTTCTTATAGCGTCAATTGCTTCTCTAGCTCCACTTGATTGCATACAGATGGATTCTATCAACTGCTGGAATTGGAACCATTCAATTTGATCGTAACTGGACAGATTATCTGATTCCCGGGTTAAAACCATCTGCAAGCATAGAATATATGCAGTACTTACCGATATATACTGTAATAGAAGACTTGATGTTGGCAGAGAAAATACCCATTGCAAATAAAAATAGCAAACAAGCAAGATATAAAAAAAAAAAAAAAAAAAAAAATGAAGAGGAAAGAAGCATCGATATGCGCTTATGTATGTACATGATTTATTTACGACGAAATACTAATGCAGCACCATCTCTACCGCTACTAATATTCACAACTGCTTCTTTTCTTGGTACATTATGCCTATTCATGTGGATCTTTCTCATGTTTAAAATGTTCTTGTTGGTTTTCTGTAATTTGGGGCGATTGTTCAACACTTTAACGGTATATTCTCCAACAGTTCTTCCTTCTTTTGTAGTCTTTCGCTTCTTTGCTCGCTCTTTTTCCTCTGCCTCTTCTTCAGCAATCATTCTCTCAAATTCTTCGGTTGTCACATGCCTTCTTTTATTGGCTTCCTCCTCTTGTTCCTCCAATAAAGCTTGCTGTAAAAGATCGCTTGGCAATAATTCAGCTCCCTCGTCATCTTCAACATCATCTCCATTCTCCAGCTTTTCTTGCTCTCTCTGCCTTCTCTTTTCCATTTTTTCTTCATATTTTTTTTCTAACTTCTCCTTCTTTGCCTTTTTCTCTATCTCTTTCAATTGTCTTTTACTGCCTTCTTTTTGATCTTTCAAGAACTGTTCCCTTTGTCTACGCTTTTCTTTTGCAGCTGCAATGATTCTAACATTGCACATGTATGTGCGTTAATTAATCATGATAATTGATGAATCTACAAGTTTTGCTTACTTGTCCGAAGCTTCTTTTTCGGCATGTGCTTTAGATTTTAAACTCTCTTTAGCTTTAAAGGTGCTGATAGCTTCTGGTGCTTCATCATCAGATGAAGGTTGATCAAAAATGTCATCATCTTGTTGCTTTTTGGTTGACTCAGGAATGACAATCTCAGCATCTTCTTCAAAAACAATCTTTGCCATGTTGTGTATATTTGATTGGAATATTGCCAAAAGGATGAGCAAGATTTTTCCTGTCATTTATCCATCGTTAGGAGTGGCTTGTTGATGTGACGACCAGCTTTTGCACTCCTGTTCATGCAATACGGTGCTTCGGTTTTCCTTACTAGTTTTGTCCAAGGTAGTGTCAATAAAGTGCATTATACAGCCACTCATTAAGTTGCCTTGTGTTTAATCAAGAACATATAACTATTTGGAGTACACTGGATTCAGTAATTTTTTTTTTTTTTTTTTTTAACTACGTTGTAAATCAGTATAAAGCTTTAAAAAAATTTAAACATTGTATTTAATGGCTTTACTTTTATGTTATTAACAATATCATGAGAGACGCAATGAGAATGGTGGGATCTTTACCTTGAAATATGAGATGTTCTAACAGCTAAGTGATCAGCTTGCGAAAACTTGACTAATACAGCTATTCGTAATAAGCAAGCATTGGCTCCTTTCAAGCTGAAAGTTCGTATCAGCACATCGGTATTGCAAAAGAATGCATAAATTTTTTCAGATCACTACAATAGGGATCTTTTGTAGTAATAAAAAGAACAAACTTTAGTATACAGATACTGTGCCGTATGCCTGCTTTTCTAGCATACACATGATTTCAATTTAGGAGCAAGATATAAGCCCTATAGGCAACTTAAATGAGACTATATTATCATAATCAATAGGTGTGAAGCGATAGAATATAGCCACAAAAGCCATTTTCATGTTGCTTCGTGTTTGGTTGAGATAAATTGGACACAGTTTAGGCCATTACTTCCCCCGCCCCCCTCCCCTGCTTGAAGGCGTAATCTGCACTCTCTAATATATTTGCAAACTATCAAGCTATGGAAAGACTCAAATTTCGGCCAAACTCTACTTCTTTTGCACCATTCTACAACATATCCGAGTCTCGTGCACCTCTGACCATATAAATATCAGATATCTGCTCGTAAATTCTGCCAAAATAATCGTAGAACCGCGATCTACACTCGAAAAACTTAGCGTTGACTTGGCGCTATCTGAGCATAACTTAGTTTTCACTGGGCGATGTCTCTACCGAATACATATTCAAAAATAGAAGGACATGATGACAATGGAATTTACATAAATGTGGTCTTTTTTTTTTCTATGAATACGACACATGAAACTCACCAAAAATCAAATAACTGCTTTTTTGCTAATTACTCTGGATAGACACATCACCCTTAAGAAAAGGAGCGGCAGATCCTTCAATCAAGTTGAAATGCGATTAAAATAAGCATCTACAACAATCGATTGTATAAATGTTACAATTAAGTTTAGTAATTTAGCATCGTTAAATGCGTATTTTATGACTATATATATAACGAGTGTATACATTTTATTAACGCAGCGTATAGATTGCAGCTTTCATACCATGCCTTCTCCTGCTGTTGGCTCTGAACAAATAATTTTTTCCATTTGTTTTGCTCTGAAGTAATCAGCCAACGATCTAATAATAATAAACCAGCCGACCATCATCAAGAAATAAGCAATAATATCAGCATCTGCACTATCGTCTTTTGGTGACGATGATGATGACCCTGATTTGGATGAGGTATCTTGTTGATCTCCATAATAATAATCATCATCTTCTAATGTACCACCTTTGTTAGAAAGAGTATATTAATATGCTGGTTACACACACACACACACACGATTTGCTTTAAATGTTGATGAACATACGACTACGAATATAGAAACCCGTCTGAACCAGAGATATGCCAAGGCCAGCCCGCGATCCTTGCTATTGAGATGGAAGATGAATACCAAATGTTCATGTAGCCGCCAAATTAAATTTTACAAACCTTTGATGCGTGAGATGTATGTAATAAATACGTCAACATAAATCCTACAAACTGGAAACTTGCAGATACTAGAAATGATCTGTGAGTATATATACATATTACTTCTCAATAGGTATTGCGACACTTACTTAATAAATTCCAAAAGAAAGCAAATATACTGCCGACAGGTATCCCCTCTACAAGAACAATGTCGCCCATACCAGCTGGTGCAATGATTGTAGTTTGCCAATAAGGTGGTGTGGCATCAGCCGCTGCTTCTTCGTATGTCTATACGAGTTGTATTTTTTAATAAATCAATTAGTGCCCCTTTCACTAAACGAATATACTTACAGGAGGGGTCTCATCCAGTTTATTACTCTCTGTCTCTGGCTTGGCTGACATGTTTGCAAACACACCATCAGTTGATACTGGTAAAGCGACATTTGCGCCTCTTTGAATATTTGTTAATTGTTGTTGTTGTTGTTGTTGCTGTTGTTGTTGTTGTTGTTGTTGTTGTTGTTGTGTGTACTGTGGCTGAGGAGAATATGAAATGGTAGCCAAGGTAGTGTTATCATCATCGTCGCTTTCATCTTGGATATTATTGTGGTAATTCAATAATGTGTCCATTGCTGTAGCATGCTCGTCATCATCGAAAGACTCTCCAAAAGAGTCTTGCAAGTCATTGTGTTGCTGATTTGCTGCTGAAGACGACGCTTCGTAATGGTGATTGCTATCTTGTTCTGTTGAGGACAACTGTACACAAATTATAAGTTTAGCTTATCTCAATCTCGTAGTCTCACTCAATGAATAAATTACTTTCTGATATCGAGTCGACATAGTATGGTCGTATTACGAATAATTTATAAAATAGAAATAAAAGAAATAAAAGAAAAGAGCTCTGCTGATTAGGAAAAAGGGGCCAAGTAATAAAAATACAACTTGTTCTTTCTCATACACTGACCACACCTTCAGCTTCACCAAATGTAATTTGAACACCGGCTTGTTATCGATTTTCAGTAGCAGAAATTTGCTCGAGATCTCCTTTACAGAGATTACACAGTTGCTTGCAAAAAAAAAAAAAAAAAACTTACATTACATTATAGAAAGATAATTGCCTGATTATGTATTTCACAAAGCTCTACTGTGCGATATGCGCCCATTTTTTCTAAATTGCCATTGTTCATTTAACAATATAAAGAAAGATTGTCATGATTGTTCAAATATAAATATTTTACAGTAAAAAGTATATATAGCAATCGACAATGAAAAATAATGTGATATCGTCCACGTTTTATTTTACTCGGGGTAAACAACGATAATCATTGCAACATGGCACAAACTAGCTCTCTGAAATCCTCGGCATAGTGGCAAATTAAATTCTTTGCATTACCATATTGTATAGTAAGCGCCGAGATTCTCGGTTGCATTTTTCTGAGTGATTCCCCCCCCCCCCCCCAAGACCCTTTTTTTTTTTTTTTATATCGATCCAGAGTTTAGCTCCATGGAATTCTAAATTTTTAATAGGTTCTAATACAAGAAAGGAATAAAAGGCAATATGATAAAAATGCAGTATATCTATAAATTTTTTGAAGGGAGAGGTAGTCTAGAATATATGGCAGAATTTGGATAAAAGGTACATATAGAAGCAAATAGTAAGGTGTATGTATATATGAAAGTCTATGTATAATATGTAAAAAAAAAAAAAAAAAAAAGGAAGGATGTGTAAACGAGGGCAAATAGTTTCTCGGGGAAAAATGAATTATTTCAGTGTGTGTTCATTGTCGAACAATACATTGTTATGTTCTGAGGAGCCTAACAAAGATTTTTTTACCCTTTTTAACATGGATTTATAATGATATCGGCTTGTTGGTGCTGAGGGCGGTGCCGAAGGAACCGAGATGGGTTTGCTGTTTAAAAATAACGTTGCAGATCTGTCGTCGTCATCTACCATGGACGATGAGTATTCCAAAAAAGAACAGCTACGACGGGACATTTGCTTCAATTTCGCCAGGTTCCATTTATCAGTAAACGAGAATGAGGTTGACAATGCGGTCAAGGAGTTAGTGGAAGGCGAGGCATTGACACCGAATTTTTTTTTCTGCTGCTGTTGTAAAGTGGGTGACTTTGGGGCTGGCCAACTGTTGTGGTAATTGGTATGCTCAATGGTGTCATAGGAGCTAGGATACGAACAAGACAAAGAGTCATTTGTCAAGGGAGAGCAGCTAGGTGTGATCCAAGGCAAAAACGAGTTGACTCTCATCAGCTCCAGAACGGCCTCTGCAGCATCATCGAAAAGATGTAAATGGTAATTGCCTTGGCTATAATCGTCTAGTATTTTCTGTCGCATATCACAGGGTATGTTGATTTCTTGGGGAGAGTTTGGACGGATATACAAGTTTATCATCTTCTCACATAGTTGATAGTGGTCTTGCTTTCTGCATTCTTGGTGATATTCTTGGGTTGCCATCCAAAACGATAAATTCTCGATACAGTACGATTGATGCAAATAGTTGGCAAATTCTTGAAAGGAGTCAGACGTTGGATCTTCCAAGATGGATTCGAGTGAAGGCACGATCTGATCAGTACCAAACATAATTTTAGTATCTAAACGAGGAGAGAGGAAAAAAAAAAGAAAGAAAGAAGAATGAAAGAGAGAGAGAAAGATAACGGAATAAGAGGGGAAATTGTAGTCAAAAAGAAAAACAATCTAAAAAAAAAAAAAAAAAAAGGGAGCCCTAACGGTTGCAAGATGTCGTTCTTTTATCGCTGCTGAAAGTTTATTTCTTTCCTTACTTGGCCTACAAAGCAACCACAATGGTCCAAACAAGTACAATAAGGAATATATTCATTATAGTCTACACGTTGATTTTTTGAGATATTATTATCGTCAACAAGGCCATATGGCACTATAGTTGCAAGATGACACAAAGTCTGATATGAAGTTTTCATTGGTGATCCATGTTGAAATCATTCGTCCATGTGGCCCCCTTTTATATCCTCAAGTTACACACGCATTTTGTTATAGAAATACACAGGTTTTTATTATGAATCGTGAGGATGATAAAGTACAATTGGTTCTATGGGCTTTGATGTATCGTACAAAAGAGAGGACTTGAAATTTACCAGTGGAAGCAAGTTGTTTTTCTCTATGATGACGTTGCTCTGGTAATGAGAATGATATAATACAGTAGGAAAGCTATTGCTTCTAAATCCTGATCTAATTCGCTTATATGGTACACTGTTGATTGTGGCGGCAGTATTGGACGTGGCTCTAATATCGCTACTGATCCTTCTAATGGTGGCAGGCTGGTCGTGTTGGTCCAGACATTCCCATTCAGTACGATTTGCAACTAGGAAATCAACGAAAACATGTGATTTGGGTAATAAACTGACCAAGGTTTGGAAATAGGGTAGTATGTGCTGGCCAAACTTCAGGCTGATGGATTGCTGTGAATTAACCTCACGGTCCATACCAGGCGATACCGCAACCTTTCTCTTCTTTTCCTCGTCGCCCTGAGAAAAGAATTCCTGGATAATCAAATCTGACCACTGTTTTGAGATCACCCAGGGGCGCGCCATGTTGCTGATGTCTGCAGCATGCAGAAGAATGCGACACAGACTTGTCCTCTCCTCTCTGCTCAAGTGCGCTGGTGAAGTCAATGCTGTGCTTGTAGAGTGCTTTCGTTTGTTGCTGACATATTTTTTGGCGGTTACACTGCTGAGATGTTTGGCTTGTTCCGCTAATTCTGAATGATAGGCCATGTCTGTTGATAGAATCAGGTCCTTGATGGTGTCTCTGATCACGTGGCAATGAGCAGTGTTGTGTTTGTTTAATAGTTGCACTGTAAGATGAACGGAATACGCTTCAAGTGTGGACATTTTGCCGTATTTTTCTGCCAGCTCTGTTTTTGTGTTGATTTGGAACGAATTGGTGAATCCGGGCTATGTAATAGTGATGTTTTTAGCATATGCAGACTTTGTACGTGTTGAGATGTATGGTACTTACATGACCAATGTCATGGCACAGGGCGGCCACCAGTAGTATAGACTTGTCCAAGTCAGTTAGATACATGTCTGCATCCAGGTCATGGCAGATGTAGTACAATATTGTCACGATATCAACGGCGTGATAAAATGTGTGGTACGGTGCCTCTGTATATTTGTCTGCAACATCAATTAAAAAGTCCAATAGTTGAGATACGCTGAATTTGAGAACTTTATGTACGTTGCAGCGAACAAATAGATTCAAGACATGAGCGAAAAGATCTGTATGGCTGTACGATAAGACGTTGACTCTGAGAGAGATGTCTAAATCTGAATACTGACGAAATTTCTAATGTTGGTTTCATGATAAGATTAACAGACAGTTTGCAAGTATAATAAATAAATAAACAAACCTCTTCTATCTCTAGTAATTGCTGTCCGGTCAGCTTTGACTTATTGAACTTTAACTCTAATGTTGTTGATTTCATCATGCAACAGCGCGGATTCGTTTATTTCTCTAATGTTAAACGAAAAGAGAGGGAAAAAATAGAATCAAAAAGGGCCTATTTAAATAGGTGAAAAATCAAGGGGTAGTGTGATCAGTAGGCCAAAAAAAAAAAAGCTTAAAACATGTAAGTTATTTACAAGTTTTTGGCTCCCCAAGGATTGGTTTTCTTTTTGAAACGAGTGCAATTAGCTGTAATTGCAACGTCTCAAGACCAAAAACTTCTTCAAGTACAGAACGTCAAAAATAGTTTGATAATGTAATCGTCTGCGTCAAATGGCCTAATTTTAATATAACAAAGTCCAATTATACCTGACATGTTTTCCGAAACCTGTAGCCTTTAGCTGCACTTATTGGAAACACCTTGTCTATTATGGTAATATCATCAGATTATAGCTATAAAAAGCAAATTGCAAATTGCATACCATGACTCCTTAATCAATGGCAGCTCGACTCTTTTCTGTTGAAATCAGAAGGGGGTAAGCTTAGTACTTGTACATCATTGTGAATACAGCAAGAGAATCCAGAATATCATGTATAGCGTTTTGCGCTAAAACCTCAACAAATATCTTGCCAATTCTATCACTGCGTCTTCATCTTCTGCTACAGGTGTACTTTACACCGAGTTATATTTTTACTTTTGAAAGTCAAAGTTCATCCTCTTCACCTCTTTAATCATTCTTTTTATTTTGGTGGTATTAATTGAATGTACATCTTCAATAGAGTATGCTCTTCGAGGTTACTGCTGTCGGTCTTGAGGAGCATCCCAATCAGACAAACTTGGCCTATTGTTGGTTCCTTACCTTGAGGTTGGCTTTGGTATCCTCGAAGTTTGTAGTATCCTTTCACATCCTAGCGGATTTTCGAGGCCAAGGCCCCGGCAATATCCAAAGCAGCTTTTTTCGATCCAATCTGGTGTATTATTCATGTACTACTAGGTATAGGAACCTGGAGCAAATCAGTAATATATCCTATCCGTCTGACAACATGCAATTGAAGGGAACAGAGTTTACTGGACCCTATAGCCTCAAAGAACTTTGCTTTAAAGCACAAGTTGAAGAGGCTGTTTCTTTTCTGATGATTACGTAACATTAGCGGATATGCTTTTGTTTTCTTATGAAAGAAAGCAAAATGGACTATGTGGTATTGTGTACCTTTTAAGAGGGCATATTAGCAACACAATTACTTGGCATCACTGATTTTGTTGTGCTGATCACCAGTCGCGACGGTTTCAAACCGTTGATAAGTGAAGCGTAGTTCGATCCAAATTCCACGGTTCTTTTGGCACATCTCTATAGTTATTTCAATCTGCTTTAGATATTTATTCTTACTTATGCACTACATCATTGATTCCAATATTTGCAATAGAACTCTATTTGAGCAGCAAGAATCAGTCGGTGAATGATTATGGAATTAAGGAACAAAACTTTGAGAGTTGGTTGGTAACATGATGTTGATAATTAAGCTATCATGCAAAAGATTAAGGTCTATAATTGCTTGGCAAGTGTTGGGCAAAGTGAGAAAGTTTTGCAGGATGGTTAACGAAACAAACGATTTCGGGCTGTTCAAAGTGCACTTCATGAGACTCACTTAGGAAGAGGAGTCGCAATCTTTTTTGAGGATAAAGTTGTGATCAACATGTCAATATACTCTTTTGTTCCCTTGGGTTCACAGCTACATGCAATGCTACCATGGAATTAAGACATCATTATTATTTCTTTATGCTTACACTACTTATACGGCAAAAACGAAAATTATGCCAAGATGGCTTTTGACAACGGCAAAAAGCTCTGTCGTCTCATTATCACTGACATAGATATTAGTGACATTGCTTGATAGATGCTCAAAAAGCGTAGGAACGTTGTTCATGCTGTCAAATCTTGAACTGGCAACATAAACTAAAAGGATATTTCTTGGTGTTTACAACTAACCGTGGTCAAGTACATGTATGTTTTTAATATCATACATGTGTTTATCAGATTATAGTTTTAGAAAATTTCGTATTGTCCTGTATTGTCTATACACAGTGAAACCTTAGATAGATGTGAACTGTTATAAAAGTACGATCCCTAGTGCAATGAAGCTTGACATGTTGAACTTGTGAAAGACAACAGAAATCAATGATGTTTCTTTTTGCGATAAACAGTCTGAAGTTACACTACGACCCTGTCCCGTGTTACAAAGCAACTTACCCTTTTGTTCGTGTTTACGAAAATGATGATTTCTCAATATAGAAAGAAAAAAACCGGTTTTACATTGTGTTATTTAACATTAGCAACAACAAATTCTCCAAGTTTTACTACATGCAATGTAATGCCAAAGGTAAGAAATAAAAATGCAAGCAGCACGCTTCTCAACGTAACAGATGCTCCTTTTTTTTATTTTTACTGAAATGCTCCTGAAGTAAGATGAGGCTAGTAATCATATCTAGTCAGTATCGGTCTTACGAGAGCATATTCACATACTCTAGCAAACAGTTATTTGACTGAATGTGAACATTCTATTACATATATACAATATGTATTGCAAATGTATCTAGACCTCCTCTACCACATTTTATTTATATAAAAAAAAAAAAAAAGACACGTTGTACTCATCATGCAATGTAATGCAAGTGCCTTGGCTATATTCTAACCATCTTTGTCACAATTTGCATGTTAAAATGTCAAATCAAATGGTGTATAGACACCATATCTTTGGACTAAGGATTAATATGTACCATGCAATGCTGTGTATTGCTTGTATGGTGAGTGTTCCTAAAATACAGGTGTGCCTTCCGTCGGTTTTCAAATGAACACACGACTACAAGTCATCTACACTGCAACTAATGTTTTTAAAAGGTCACATGAACTGTCAATGGTAGTAAATAACAAAAAACAAATATCAACCACGTTGACCTCAGTCTAACACCTGTTTAATCTATTGTAAACGTACAGCATACAATCGTAACACGATGCTATTACGTAGTAATTAGACATTGTTTAAATATAAAGGGGGTAAATGTATATAAGTATAGAAAAGAAAAGCAGTGTATACTAGCATCTATTGTCAAACACTTTCCTATCTTCTAGTAGTATGATTACGGCCATGTAATTGGTACATGTGCTCCAATTCAGTTTCCATAGCCTTGATCTGAGCATGCTGCTCTTCAAGATCCTTATTAAGACGATCACGTTCAGAAACCAACTAATGAATTATTGTTAGTGCCTTGTTTCCTGTTCTAAGAAAAGACATGGATATCGTACTTGAGCCTCCCATTGACGGAAGCGATTCTCTTCATCCTTGACTTGTTTGGTAAAGTTCAAGCGAAGCTGTTCCTCATCCTCCTTGAATTTAGGGTTTTCGTACTTTTTAAGCTTGGGTTCACCAAATTTACGAGTGCCCATTTGCGATTGACGATAGTTTTCATAGTGCATTTCTTCTGTCGTCGAAATCAAATCGTGCATGTGCGACCGAACCAAGAGCTTTCTCAACTTCTTAAAGTCACAGTGCTCTTCATTTTCAACCTCGGCGACACCCCATGAGTATTCTCTGCCCTTCACTTTACGTCCATCAGCAAGGGCCACATCTTGGGTCGAGCCGATGATGGCAAAAGGCATGGCTGCCATTATACTCTTGTTAACCGCTGTAATATCCTCGTCTTCGCTGTCGATTGGACAAGAGTACACTTGAATATGGTTAGCAGCAATTGAATTCAAGATCTATATGTTATGTGTCAGCAGATCAAATTTCAATTCTCATTGCAGTCTATTACTTGCATTGATCTTGTACTGTGCTAAATCACGTGGAGTGAGTGTATCTGCCTTAGCAATGACAGGAATCAAATTCACTCGAGAACCAAGATGCTTCATGACCTCGATATCGAGGGGCTTTAAGCTAGCGCATGCTTGTGTTAATGCTATTCTAATTGACCGAGTAAAACGACTTACGAATGGCCAGAAGGCCTGATGAAATAGAGACAGGCATGGACCCGAAGATCAATGGCGCTCTTGCGGGTGGGCTGTTGCTCCTGAGCCATGAAGCTCTCATGCTGATCGTCGAGAAATTCATAGATGGGCATCCAGCTATTGTAATTGTTGACATAATCACCGAATCCAGGAGTGTCAATGATGGTCAGCATGACTTTAAAGTTCTTTTCCTCGAGTTCTGACCAAGGATGTTACAGATTAGAAATGTGGGTGTCAATCTTGTCGCTTTTGCGCATATACCTGCTTTGGTGATCTCAATCTCGACAGTCTTCTGTGTTTGTTTAGCATGGCGCTTATTCAAGTTTTTGTCAACCTTAATACCGGTAGTAAATAAGGTATTGACGAACGTAGTTTTGCCAACACCAGATTCACCTGTTGAATATTCAGTCAAATTTTTCTCGAGAAC
The DNA here is from genome assembly GCA_025201805.1 of Parasitella parasitica. Lineage (NCBI taxonomy): Eukaryota > Fungi > Mucoromycota > Mucoromycetes > Mucorales > Mucoraceae > Parasitella > Parasitella parasitica. The sequence continues at coordinate 39,169 of MU619247.1, forward strand.
GAAAAAAAAAAAAGGAACCCTTCCCCCCCCCCCCTGAATCATATCTTACCACAAACCATCAAGGTAAACTTGGCACCACGTTTTGATACAATCTTATGACGTTGATTAGGAAGATGCGCTATACCTACACCGCTGCTTGCTGTGGGAGACATGCTTTGCTATAATGAACGAGAGGGAAAGAAAGAAAGAAGAGAGAAAGTGAAGGTATAGTAGCAAGTAGAAATGATATTTTGTGATTGCATCTCAGCCTATAGTGGTGGTGTAACTAAACCCATAGTCTTTTTTTGACAATAAACCTCATGCAAAAAAGCAGAATCCTCCAATAAAAAGCATTGATAAACGAGTTAATTCAAGAATGTGTTACTTGTGATACAGAGTTTATTGAGATTAGTAGCCTTTCATTTCAGATATCACAGACCTCTCTCTGTCTTTGCTCATTTCTCCATAGCCAATGACTCTCATTGAGAATGATCCGCTACCGCCTGTCAAACTACGGAGCGCACTGGAGTAGCCGAGCATGGAACTCAGTGGTACATGTGCCTTTATAACTTGTTTAGGTTTGTATCCATCCACATTCGACGAGACTAAGAGTGAGTCTTCAGGAGCATACACTTGTGCATTTGTGGCTTCATCACCATCACCGCCCTGCGAGGAAGAAGACGACTCCAAGCTTATAACGTGGCCTCTGCGGGTGCCGCTCAAATCACCGACAACGCTACCTATATGATTCTCATTTACTTCGGTATACACTTCCATCATAGGTTCTAAAAGACATGGGTTTGCCTTTTGTACAGCATTGTACACTCCATTAGAAACGCAAGCAGAGATTGCTCCAAGTGTAGTTTCAGGGCCAAATGTCTGTAAGCCGTACGCCTTCACCTTGAGTTTTGTAAGAGGGAAACCGAGTACAGCGCCACGGGCAAGGCCAGCTAGTAAACCATTCTGCACGGCTTGTTTCATGTCTTCAGGGTGAATATCTGCTGTAGGTAACTGGTCGTCTTCAAGAACAATGTCAGCAGTAAGCTGGTTGCCAGAGTCAGCGAACCAGCCTTCTTGTATCGTTTGCTCTGAACTATCATGGATGGGTGATATCTCAACACGACAAGCAGCCCGCGCTCTTTTCCCCAGCACCTCCTTGTCGTAGACTGCGCTGGCATCTGCTTCTGATTGACAGGTTTCTCGGTAGCTAATTCTCATCTTGCCCATCTCAGCCTTCACTTTAAAGTCATTCAAAAGACGGTCTTTGACAATCTCCAGGTGCAGTTCGCCCATACCACTCACCAGGAGTTGTCCACTTTCTTCGTCTGTCCACACATTCAGCGACGGATCTTCACGCACAAGGCTTTTGAGAGCATTCGTAACTGCTTCTTCTTCCGACACAGAGGCTGGCTCAACCGCGGAAAAGAAGGCTGGACTAGGAACCTCAATATTGCTCAGTTGTTGTCCCTTTTTAATTGCATTGGTGTCGTTTGACTGTACAAGTGTGTCGCCAGTACGCGTGTCTTTAAGGCCTACAATAACGCCAATGTTGCCAGCACCGATAGAGGGTATTTCTTCGACATCTTTGGCGTACATTTGGAGCAATCTATTCACTCTTTCCTTGCCCCTGGTTGTGGTGTTGAACAAGGTCATTCTCGTGCTGATTTTGCCTATGGTAAAACACAGATTCTAATCATTATGGGATATAGCCAGATAAATCAAAATAGCCCTACCTGAATATACTTTAACATATACCATCGGTCCCCTTTTAGCATCATGAACTACTTTGAAAGCCAAAGCGCACAAATGGTTGTCGTTCAAAGGGATCAGTGCAGTCTTACCGCTACTGTAGGTAACCATAGCCGAAGGCCTATCCAGAGGACTGGGCAAGTAGTCAATGACTGCATCCAGCAGTGGCTGGACACCCAAATTCTTGAATGCGGCACCGCACAAAACAGGAACGGCCTTATTAGCAACCGTAACTCTTCGAATCGCAGCTTTCAATGCATCGGGATCGACACGCATGTGATCTCCATCTGCCTCATCGAAAAATATCTCTACAATATCGTCATCCATCTCTGCCAAGGCCTCTACCAACGCAGTTCGCCCTTTAACTGCTTCCTGCAGCAATGCGTCATCCGCGGTAGTGTCTTTCAGAGAGATCCTGTTTAAAACAGACCCATCCGTATGCGCATCGTCCCATTGTATCATTTCCATGGTCACTAAATCCACCACCGCTCTAAGGCCTTTGTGTCTTTGATCCATGCTTTCATCATTCATCACGGGTAACTGCACTACCAGAGGCCGAGTTCGTAGCTTCTTCCACATTTCACGCACGGTTCTCCCAAAGGCTGCGCCGGTTCTGTCCAGCTTGTTGACAAACGCAATACGAGGAATCTCATATCTCTCAGCCTGCTTCCACACAGTCTCTGTTTGTGCCTCGACGCCGGCAACGCCATCCAAAATGGTGACAGCTCCATCGAGCACTCGCACAGCTCTCTCAACCTCCATTGTGAAATCGACATGGCCTGGTGTATCGATCAGGTTGATGCGGTGGCCGTCCCACCCAAATGTGATGGCGGCACTGTTGATGGTAATGCCCCGTTCTCTCTCGGCTGCAAGATAGTCCATCACTGTATCTCCGTCATCGATGTCTAGTATATTGCTCTGGTCAAAATCGTAAAGTGTCTGCCGGGACATTTGCTATTTGCACCTACCTCCAATTCGTTTTGTTACGCCTGCATAATACAGCATACGCTCGGTAGTAGTTGTTTTGCCTGTTTGTTGAAAGATAAAGTTGTCAGCACAAGTGTCAGTAGGATATTTCCACACACACACACCTGCATCAATGTGTGCAATAATGCCTATATTTCTGGTTTTTTGTATAGTGAAATCTTTGGCATCTATTTTGTAGTAATGTCAATTAGGTTTTCATTTGACAGTTGCTCCCCTCATTTTTTTTTTTTTTTACCAACCTGTGGTGTATGATTTGTATTGACAAAGTACCTTGATCGGTCGAATAAAGGAATTAACTTTTAAATCGGTAGTTACAGGCCTTTTAAGTGATGCTGTTATATATCTGAGCATTTGGCTAAACAGTTTGACAACTTTTGGAGAAATCGTTGCGGAAAAAAAAAAAAAAAAGAACCAGGGGCTCCATAAATTAAATGCTTCCGCACAACAGGTACCAGCGTCCTTGCTTGTGACATTTTGCCAACCAACATGTAGCGGCCGAAGAGTTTGAAATATCTACCCTTGTATGAAATACCAAGGCAAAAATCAGGATAGGCAGCCGAAGAAAATACGTGATCTTATTTTACAATATCTAGAGCGACTACTAGCTATTTGCAGATGGTAGTTCACCATTACAGGCTTCCATAATCAAGTGCAAAAATACAACGTTCCAATCAAGACTTGGTACAACTTTGCAAAATCAGCCAAGTTTTAACCAAAAAATAGACTATAAAATTAAACTAAACATCGTTTTCATCACTGCTAAAAAGTATTTCCCTATACCTACCATTGCAAGGAGACGAAAGAATCCTTCAAAGGTCAAGGATCATTGAACAAAATGTGCCGGTCGGACATTAAATACCATTGGGCTTCTTCTGTTCTTTTTCGATTGCTTTGGACACCCCTCTGACGTTTTTTGGAATTATGCGCCCAAAACTGCAACACACTCGCCCGACCTGCTCTAAGCTTCCTGGGGCAACATTTGAGGTCTGTTCCGTTGAAAATGGTTTAAACTTGCTATCTCCATTTCTGAACGAGATAATCACGAAAAACGTCAATTTGATTTATTGACAAAAGGTCCAAATTTAGCAAGGCAAATGAGTTATATCTTGCTTCCAGAGGAAAGAGTGAACCCACAGCAACGTTTTGTATTAGCACATGTACTAGTAAAAATTGTCTTTTTGGGGTTCAAAATAAGCATTCTTTGAAAACCATGTTTTTTTATGAGGGATACCTCATGCAAAATTCTCAAAATTATGAGAAAAATCAAATTGCCCAAAAACCACGAGAAATAGGCCTGGTCGATGCCTGTTGATGAAAAATGACCACCTGGATTGGTTTGGGAGCTTCCGAACCGATTTTGGAGCTCACAAGCATCATTTGAAATCACAGCTTTTTGGACCAGATGGCCCTGTTTTTTCGCGCTTCTTGCCTGATTTCCTGCAGGCACCGATGCTCCAGTGCACGTTTTCCATTTGAACGAATAGCCAACTTGATGAAACGATGTCTGATCAAAGTTTATTGTGACGAGTGCCGCCATTGAAAAAAAAAAAAAAAGCTGGCAGGGTAGATTTCACATCTTCTTTTTTTGCAAGCAACCATGTCAACAACAACCGTAGCATTTCGTATAGCCAATTCTTGCAAATCAGCCACTCGCAGCTTCTCTTCTAGTGGCTATCGCAGGCCGCATAATATAAACATAAAGACAAAGCACCAGCCATACAAAGAAACAAGCGATTCTTGGGATCACATTTATGGGGTTTCCAGTGTTTTATCCGCCTTAAAAGCTAGAAAGCGACAGACCATGGACACAGTTTACATCCAAGAGACAGAAGAAACGAAAACCACGCAGAAAAAGGATAGCACATTGATTTCGCAAATCCTTGATTTAGCCAAAACTGCCAACGTCGCTGTGATTGCTGTTGATAAGGGACGATTGAACAATCTAACGGACAATAAACTTCACCAGGTACAGACTCACATTTGTTTACAGCATGTGGGTTTGGTTTGACAGCTAATCTTTCTCCATTGTGTTGTAGGGTGTGGTGTTGAAAGCGTCACCTCGAAATCCTATTGAAATAGGTGCATTATCACACATTGTGGATCATGGGTATGATGCACTACCTCGAGTAAATAAACGAGGGAGCCAGCAGGACAGAGAAAAGCAGCAGAAAGAAAGTTTGAGCATTAAGTTCAAGACATCAAATTTGCGCATGCCCTTTTGGATTGCTTTGGATCAAGTACAAGACCCTCAAGTAAAGAAAAAAAAAACAAAAAAAAAAAGAAGCAGATCATGCAATGAAATATGAATGAACAGTTTGAACTAAAAAACAAAGCTTGTTATTAGAACCTTGGATCTATCATGAGAACAGCTTATTTCTTTGGCGTGGATGGCGTTTTGCTGTGTAGTAAAAACAGTGCTCCATTGAGCCCTACTGTTTCCAAAGTTAGCTCTGGAGCAATTGAGATGATGGAAATTTATTCAACACCCAATCTCGTGAAATTTCTCAAGGAATCTCATGCAAATGGATGGGAGATCATAGGAGCCGCAGCTGGTGGAGGCGAGACTAATCAGCCAATGAATTTGTCACAGTTTCGAGAAGCATGTCAAAAGCCCGTAGTGCTAGTGTTAGGAAACGAGGGCACAGGTCTTCGCACCAATGTCCAAAACGAATGCACTTCCTTTGTTAGCATACCTAGTGCCATAGACAGCGACACAGCATTCAACGGCTCTGTTGATAGTTTGAACGTGGGCGTAGCAGCTGGTGTATTGCTTTCGTCTGCTGCCTTGTTTAAATAAAACAACGAGTGTTTTTTTTTTTTTTTTTTTTTTTTTTTTTTTTTTTTTTTTTTTTTTTTTTTTTTTTTTTTTTGTTTTTTTTTTTTTTTTTTTTTTTTTTGTATATAAAACATGTGTATAGTCTTTATTTCAAACTGATGATAGATAGTATAGCGAGGGATTGAGATGTATATGTATATAATAGGCCTTTCATTTAGTCTGCTGACCCGCCAGTTCGAGAGGGAACACGAGCAGTAATTGCTTCGTCAATGGTATCCATACTTCGAACACTTCTCCAATCTGCCAACGTGGAAACGACTGATATTCGGTTCTTCCATTTGTCAAAATTCTTTTGTTTGTAGTTCAGCTCGTCTTCGTCTTCGTCAATAATGTCGTCCAGCAGCCAATCTTGCGGACGGTTGTTGGATGGAATTAGAGCACCTTGTCCTGCATCAGTCATCATCATTTCGCGCTGTTCTTGGTATCGAACAAATCCAATCTCATTGTAATTTGTTGCATGGCGAACAAGAATAACTGCAGCCAGTTCTTTGCAAAACTCTTGAAGCACGATGTATGAATTGACGAAATTGGACAGTTTAGCGTAGGGATTGGTAACAGTAACAGGAGTCGCATTTGAGCGCTGTGAGTTTTGAAAGAATGCAGCGGAAGGCGAGTTAGATCCGTTGGGTGAGCCTGGGCCACCGCCTACACCCATATCTCTTGTGATCCTTAACGGCAGCAGCCCTGCTGATTTGGTTGCTATTGGCGACGAAGGGTTGCGCGGTGAAGAAGGCATTAATGTTGAAGTCGAGCCTTTGTTCAGCACAAGCTTATTCAAGTTTGAATGATTTCGAGAGGTATTTTCGCTTGTCGTGCTCTGCAACCCTCCTGTGAGATTACTGTTGCTATTATGCTGGTTCATGCTCGAGTACAGATTATCTCTTCTGGCTTGAGATCGTTGCTGGTGATCGGTGGTGTGAGAGCCATTGGCCTGAGGTTGAGGAGCGCCATTTCCACCTGGTAAAATACCTTTCTTCTTGGCTATAGAGATCCGAGTCTCGAAATTAGGCACTAGCTGGGCCCTCTTCAGCGCTTCAAATGTCACTTGCTCCAGCAAAGCATATAAACTGCGGCGGATGGTCTTGGTACTAGGCAGAGCCCACACACCCCCATACAAGGCTCCATCTACGCCTACACGGACAGCGCGCCAATCGCATATAACACCATCTATACGCTTGTCAACCACACCTGCGATCTTTTGTAAAATACTGGTTACCAAGAGGTTCTGCTCCATTGGCAGTTCGAGCATGCGATGAAACTGGTCAAAGATGCGACTGAGAAATAGGCCTTCGTAAGATTCCGTCTTTCTGGATGTGTTTGTAGTCGTAGTGCTCGTTATGCTGGCTTGATCTGCAGCCACGTCTGTACCTGCAGTTGCTTCAGTCGACGCATCTTTATTGATGGGTCTCGTAGGGCGTCCGTGTCTGTCTTCCGCTTCACGCTCAAAGTCTCTGCGAGTTTTGACAGGAGGGTAAGGCGTGTGCCAAAAGTTTTTGGCTAGTAGTGCATAGTGGAATCTTTCTTGGGCTTCATGGAAATAGTCATCGTAGCTATTTCCAGGAACAACAGCGTAAGGATTTATATTGTCGTCGTCTTGTGGATTATGTTGTTGTTGTTGTTGCTGCTGTTGCTGTTGCTGTTGCTGTTGAACACTTGCTGAGGCAAATGAATCTGACGCAATAACCGATGACAATGGCGGCGTCTTCATTCTTTCTAGTTCGTCCTCCAAAGGCAATAGCGAGAGCACCCTAAAAGTAGACGATTCAATACCAGCCCAAACAAAGATGTCATGGCCAATACATACCTTTCCACAAGCCAGCGCACCTTTTCGGTCTTGGTATCCTTCTTGATAACACCGTCCTTGTCGCCCACGGCAAGATCATCCACTTTGGGCTCTTCTACGGTTGTCACGCTTATTCTATCGTCTACAATCTTGGACCCCAGCGAAGATGTATCTGTTGTATCTCTTGCTTCGTCTTCAATGTATTCTCCTTCAGGCGAAATGTCGAGATAGTTACGCAAAACTAGGTTGTAGATGGCAAACTGGTTGTAAGTTTCCATAATCGTGTCGAATAGGCGCAACGATGCCAACGCAAGCTCATGGTTTTCTGCGTCAATACGATTGATGAGTAGCAGCCTCAAAGTCAATCCTTCATCTGTATCCATCGAATTTCTTTTTGCGCTTTCAGCTGCTCCAAGGTCGTCAGCCATTTTTATATCATCGTCGCTTGTAGTCTGCACAGACATGGATTCATCGTCTCGGTCATCATCGATAAGGTCTTGGATGGGTATGTAGGTTTTGATTTCAGGTTCAATGTCTTTGCCAATACCGCTATCTTCTCCCAGTAAAACTACCAAAAATACATGCAACAGGCGCTGGTCTGTCAAAGAGCGTATCATTTCCGTTGTGTAGGCCGTCGCCGCCGTTGCAGTTTCTGCTGACGGAGAACTTAGTGCCGTACAAATAACAGGATGCCAAAAACTCGTCGTCAACTGAGCCATCAATGCTGTCATGAGTCTTTTCTCTGCTACGCGTGCAACGTCATTGAGGTACTCCCAAAAGCTGTAAAACTCGTCAATCACTCGCTCCCCGTCATGAGCCGAGTCCAGCGTACGAACAAAATTGATATCAAAAGAGCTTCTCTTTCTACGCTTCTTTTTGAAGCTGCTCTGCGCATTGACTGTGATGATCAGACTGTTATTGGTGATCATTGCGGGTATAGAGAACCTGATGTGACGTCTGGACGGTCTGACGGATTGGATCCGGCTGTTACTGGAGATGGTGAATGCGCCTGCATTTTTTGGCAAATGGGCGAAAAAGAGGGCCAGTCTTTCCGCCTGGAGTGCGTTGTCAGTAGAGATGCTGTGGCAATGGAGAGTAACTTACCATCACTTCGCAGAGATTCGAGTATTCCACAATGTAGCACACGTACTCTGGGTCATCCTCCAGCAGTCGCAGAGCAAACAGGATGGCCTCCCTTGCAATTTCACCCGTTTCACCTGGCATGTTCATGAAATCAAGAAGATATTGAAACATGTCAAAGCGAGGCTATGTTGATTAAGCATCCAGTCTGTAACTTATATCTTAATAGCCAACTTACTGTCAAGAATACTTCCCATGTAATCTTTTCCTCGGCGCTCTCTTTACGTTTATGTAGGGGTTTCCCATCTTTAGAGCATCTCCAAACGCTTTCACCTCTTGACCTACACCAGCCCCTTTCAAAAAATAAATCCATTAATGCTGCATTTGCTCCTTTAAAGTGAGAAAAAATGCCATGCATCAATTTTACTAGCTCCAAGGATAGCTCGGATATAGCCAGCAGCCTCTCCTCTGAGCAAGGCTCAGTCTCACTTGCCAGCTCCTCGTAATGACGATTGATCAAACGATGTGAGGAGCTAATCAGCTTTTGGAGCGGAACATGAACAGCTCTTTCAGGCAACAACTGGGCATGAACATTGGTAACTAAACTACAAAAAAACCTCAAGCAGTGTACTCGCATGCCATAAGGTGTCTAAGCAAGTTGGTTGTTACGTAATGGCTCTCTCACTCTCACTATCTCTTTCCATCTCTTTCTTTCATCTGCTTACGTCTACTTTGGCAAATTCAGCCAATTCCTCCAGTACGCGCTTTTGCAACAGGTACTCCAAACAAGGCCCCGTTTCCAAACTACCGCTTGCTCTCTGGTGCTCTACCTCCTCGGCTTGGATCAGCTTGACAATGTTTTGTAAGCTGCACGGAATAGGTGTAAGATCAACAGCATCTTTCAAGGGATCTATCTTGAGTTAGGGTTTTTATTTTTATTTTGCCCTTCTGCAAGCAATATTCTCTCAATTTACCGGCAGCAGTTTCATAGTATTTCTGAATGTTGGTCCACGCTTCTGTCAGCAGCTCCAACTTTGACTTGGCCACATTTCTTCCAGAAAGAAATTTGGAAAGAAACATGGACATGTTTGATGTTGGTAAAGAGAAGAAGAAGCGAGAGAAAAGAAAACGGGCAAATTTAAATTACTTTTTGTGTATAAACAATTAATTGTCCAACAAGCAATAAGAGGGGTACATTTTAATCAACAGCCCAAGACATTAAATTATCACCACAACTACAATCCAAGTATAGCAAAGTGTGTATTTCCGGGGAGCTCATCAAAAGTGCTCTTTGTTTAAAAAAGAATGGGGCTAGATATGTTTTTGGACATGAGCATGTTATGTGCCCTTTGCTGCTTGATTGCAAGCTCTGTAAACGGGGCCACTGCTTCTGACTACCCATTGCCATCCATGTGCTTTGTAGAGATATATCACTTGAGCAGGACAATATCCGCTCTCATTGGTTGCGTATATATTTGTACATGTAGATTGAGGAGGTTGTATTTTATTGGTATAGGGGACAAAAGGAGAGGGGGTGGAGGTCTTTACAAGCTATTAGAATGATTGTTCTAGATATGCATAATGCCAATACCATGTTACAATCAAATAATAATAAAAAGGCTTGTCGTTTGTTATTTATCCTTTTTCTTCTTTTCTTTATTCTTCACCATTTTTTTAGACAACTTTTTGCACGCACAAACATGAACAAAACCACTAGAAAGTGAGTAACGTTGAAATTGTTCCATGATACACAAAAGCTGACACTTGGGTAATTTTTTTATAGACAAACCGATCTACCTAATCCAGACCCATCACACACATTCTTGATGCATCTGCCAAGTCAAACGCAACAAGAGAGCAGCACTGAACTTATATCATCCTTGTTGGAAAAACGAGTAAGCAGCCACATTTATTTTTTTGCTGTATACACATCTAATTAATTTTGCTGCTGCTGCTGTGTTGATAGGGACCTCCTCGACCAATTAAATCTAAATCTGTGGGTCATTTACCTTTAGACGAGGAGGAAACCAACCCAATAGAATTGCGATTGTCTGCTATGGAAGATCGGCTACAGCAGTTGGAACGCAAAAATGACACACTACTACCGCAACATCAACCAATGAAACCAAATCAACAACAGATGCACCAGCAGCATGATTCAGGCAGTCCACATGATTCTGTCGATGATGGCAACTACAAGGATAAATACTTGTCACTATTAGAAATGTACAATAAACTCCAGCTTGGGCTGAGAGACAAAGAGTTTTATTATCAGCAAGAAATAAAGCGACTTCTAAAAGACCAGGATCGCCAAAAGACAGAGGAAAGGGAAGGTTACAGAAAAGAAAACGTTATAACAAAAAAGCAGAATCACCTAAAGACAGAGGAAAACGTCAGGGAAGAAAAGCAGGAAGCTTACTGGATAGAGGACGGCTACATCATCTTTTTTAGTGTCGGCATCAATGGCGACAGTGTAAAATGCAAAGCCAGGATACCTCCCAGAAATCTTGACACACCTCCTGCCTCGATAACTAGCTCTCCAAAAAGGGGTTTAAACCCAAAAGCCTCTATCTACCTGCCAAATTAACGTGTAAATATACAGCAATAAATAATAAATCAATATTCTATAAATACGCATTCATCTTGAAATTAATCTATCCATTGTACTTGTACAATGAAAACCTCAATATACACAGTTCGGCTAATAAATAATACAACCAAAATACATTGTCGTATTAGGCAATGATAATAACTGTCGGCTAACCTTGATTGACACCCAAAACATATAACTGCAAAAGAACCATTTAATACTATTGCCTCCAGTTAAAATTTACCATGAGATTATACCTACTATGAAGACGAAAAGTATAATACCTATTTAATTAAAATGTTTCCGTGCCACTGCAATATTTTTAACTTGTCCATCATTAAAAATCCATTGGTTTGAAAAGTTGTTTACTTGTGCTGGATTTATTTGGGCTAATACGGAGAGCATGTATTGAAGCGTCTTTGATAACTTGATAAGGTCATCGTCAAGATACTTATCGTCAGCTATAGTGATGTCGTCTTTTCCAAGCCAAGTTCCTTACTGCATATTTTCAAACATTGTGTTGGCCCCCCTGTCGCTTTTCTTGATCTTCTTTCCATTGCTTCTAAACTTCTGTCCTCGTTTCTACCCCATTTAAAGTCATATTGTGTAATCGGATCATGTTGGTAATCTATGTATCGATAGAGCTTTTTTCTTTCTTGCTATATTTATCCAAATATTCTTCCACCTCTTCGGGAATGTTTGGGTAAGCCTTGTGAACGAAATGATTTAATCCCATTTACTTCAGCAATTGTGAAGTAGCTTTTTCAATTAGGATCATCCGTTTCAAAGATCATCGAATGCACAGGGCAATACCTTCTTTAGATATATAAAAACCAATGAGATCAATGTTATGTTTGAGCAGGCTGTACTTGTTCGAGTTCGATGTGAGATTGATGTCTCGGGATCGGTTAAGCACCATTTTCGGCTTTTCGAGGATTCACAAAGCCTGTCTCCTTATCGAGAATTGTATGGACAAGGCTCAAATCACGCTGATTATAGCAAAATTTTCCAGCCAACTTCTTCATTCCATGATAAAACAACTTAACCTGTTACCTAAGTTGGATCGTATGGTTGAGACCATATTTGAAATGGATTTTGACATTATCTTTTGCAGGGGAATTGACCACATCATGGCAAGTACGTTATTGCGTTTTTTTTAGGCCATACAATACGCTGGTGAAGAGCGGTAATACACGTTTACTTGCATATCATGAAAGAAAGATGATAATTTAACAAGGTATTGTACAAAAGAAAGAATGCTGGTCAAATAGACAGTTTTGTTGAAAAAGACATTTGGTGGACGAGGGAAAGAAAAGGAAGCTGATGATAAATCTATGATCCCTGACTCATCCAAAGTAATTATTCCTCCCCAGAAGACTTCTCTTTCAAATGATTGTTAAGTTGAGACTTACAGATATTGAAATCTCTTATGAACGATAATAATTTTTGGTTTACAACAAATATATTTTGATAAGTCGATTATTATTGTTTTCTTTCAGTAGCAGCCAAAGATCAACAACTTTACTAATTAGGATATCGGTCCGCCAAGTCCGTGTTATTCAAGACCAGTCTTTTCACCTAGTCCATTTATCACCGTTTCAAAGTCTAATGTATCGCAAGCTTCAGACTCTAGAGATGATTCGCCTTGTTGGTAGTAAATGTGGACAAGAAAATCGGCTTCCACCAGGTAAGATTCCACTTGTCGATCTGTTTGTTGCATTAGCAAATGCGGCCACATGTCAAACGACTTTTTCTGGAGGGTCAGCTCGACTACATTTCTATGGAATGAAGAGCTGTTGTGTTTGCAAGGCTCGTTCACATCAGCCATGTGCTCTAAATCACGCTATGTTGGACTTTTAGTGCCATGTATACACTTTGCATTTGATGATGGGACACAGTACCTGCTGGAGATGAATACTGCCATACAGTGGTAAAGTGATTGTTTTTGATCTATTCAAAAGTTTTAGGTACCTTTCTGACAGTACAATTTGCACATCGTTCTATGTAGCAAAAGGGGTCAATGTTTTACGTCTGCTGTGCATCGTTAGTCGTCTTACAATATTAATTTGTAAAGTAATTGATTTCATTGTTTGCTTCCAGACGATGGTAGATGGTATAACGTTTGTACGTACAGACATGCTATAAGTGCTGCTATTTGTAGAGCTCAAGTCCATCAACATCATAAAGGTTATTCTTGGTTGGTTTGTAGGGGAAAGTATATACAGTAGGGGAAAAAAATATATTATAAAGTGTGGAAAGAAGAGGATTTACTACGAGATAGACGCTATTGTATTTATACCATATCCTAATAAAAACAGGGATTATTTGTTGGTAACAAGAACAAATTTCATATATTTTCGGCCCGCATGAGGAGTTGGTACCTAACTCGAGAAAAATGTTACATTCACTCGCCCGCTTTCGGCGTGAAATGAGCTTTTTGGCGATATATGCAAAGAGTACATCACTATACGCATGTCAGAACGGAGATCGGGAGGCATATCTCATGGTGCAGTGGATAATCTGGGTAATAAATGTGATGCGATGATCTGCGAACCCTCCATAACACTAAATCAATGCTTTACTAAAGAGGTTGATTTCGCTATAAAACACCGAGAATGGCGAAAAACTCCTTTAAGGCATTGTTTGTCTATAAGAAAACAGTGTTTATTTTCAGGTTCAAATTGTCCAAAATATATGTATATAAATATTGAATTTTGAATATTGTCGATAGCAAGGTACGGTATGTGTGAGTGTGTGTGCGAGTGTGTGTGTGAGTGTGTGTGATTCATAACTAGCAAAAGCTAGAATTTCTAAATGACGATAGTTAGCACACTTTTTATATGTTAGCATTTAGTGATATTTACCCAGTCGTCAGGAATGGTTTGAGCCCATCTAAATTTCTCCAGTAATGTTTTACTGAATACTTTTTCTTGCGGAACATTATGCTTTCTACACCAGGCGACAGTAATACGAGGGTCAATGTAATTCAATTTGGAAGTGCCCAAGGCAATTTCCTTATTTTCTTCTTTATCCGTAGCCTGGTTCTTGGTGGCAGCAATGCGGTCATCAATCTTGTGGATGGCAGTAACTAACTTTTCTACAGTCATATTCCCTTTAGGCTCAATCTTGTCCATTTTTCGCTCCTTCTTCAGGCGATCTTGAAGTTCGTTAACAGCCTTTAGCTTTTCTTTCAGTTCAGACTGAGGCATACGGGGTTGTTTATCCGCAATCAGTTTATCATTTTGTTTTTCAAATCTCGATTTGATCTTTTCCTTTTCTTTCTCTACTAAATTGGCTTCGTGCGTGATGATCCACTCGTCCTCAAGATCAGACTCTGCCTCTGCAAACTCCCCCTTCTTTTTCATTTTGGGTTCCAAGGCGTACAGCTGTTTTCGAAGCTTCATTCGTTGATACTTTAATGCTTTGATGCGGTCGCCAATCTTGGAGATCATTTGCTCGTGCGTTTTGGATGCTGATTTTTGATGGTTACACAGTACAGCTACTTGACGATTGGCACGATTGTACGATAAAAGTTTATCAGCAACAGAGTCGTTTGGCTTGGTCAATTCATCGACTTCCTGCTGGAAAGTGATAGAGGCATTGTATGTACGGAATACCTTGGCAGATAAACCCTTCATATAGCTATTCAGATGCTTGTTGAGGCCCGTAGTCGTCAGTCGATCAAAAATCATTTCACCCTCGCCAACCTGCTTTTTGAAAATCTTGATGTTTTTGTAAACTTGAGACTCGACTTGAACAGAGTTTTCGTAACGAATCGAGTCTTTACCCAAGAAGTCGAAATGTAGTGTATTATCAGGCTCCAAAGTGATGTGCTCGTAGCGAAGAGAACAACAACCAACAGTATCTGCCTCGTCTTCACCCTTTTCATTACCAGCTCTCAAAGCCAATCTATCAATCAAATACATGGCAGTGGCGCGCTGACGTACTTCACTCAGCTTGTCTTTCAGGTCTCTGCTGTAATCGTTACGAATCCTGACAACGTGTTTCTACAAGGTGAATGAGCACATATGCTTCCAATCTGCCTGAGCGAATAGTTACCTTTAATTCCCTCGCCTTTTCGAATTTCTGCATGTCGCTTTGTCCCTTCCAGGTAGAGGTAGCAGCCAAAAAGACATACTTGATAGAACCGTTTATGTTTTCCTTCCAAGTAGCTAACCAAGTTGCAGTCTGGTCATGTACAACAGAAGCCCATTTATGGCCCTTGGGAGGCTCAGGGATCTTTGCATTGACACCCAGATTGAGAGTAACCTGCTCAGGCTGAACACGTCTCTTGAGTTTACCTGTCTTGGGATGGGTTCCTCTTCCACGAAATAATCCTGGAGGTTCGATTCTAAAATTACCGACCTTTTCCTTGCGGCCGTCAACGAGGGCATAGATGTAGGGCTCTTCTGCCTTGACTTTTTCCTCTTTGATTCTCTATTGCGGCCATGTAAATAACATGATCCAGGAAAATAAAATCACACAATTTGCAGACACAGGATGCTTACCAGTTTATCCTCTTTGGTCATTGTCTTTTTATTTTCCTTGTCTTGCTCGAATTTGTTCCAGATAGGCCTGAAATCACATTTGCTGAATTCCTTGATTTTGGGATTCTTTAACGAGTAGATTAGCAGCCTCTTCCATATCATTTAGATTACGACTTACCGTGGGGTCTTGCTTCAAGATTTCTTGCCAATCATTAAAAAAGTTCTTTTGGAAAACAGGATTTTGACCGTGATCCGTATCCATCAAGGCAGCAAAGAAAGAGGCAACCTCTTCGGCTTCAGGGCTCAAAGTAATCGGTTGGCCATCGTACTTCATCTTGACACCATGAGGGATGTATTCAGGAGGGAACATGACGCCGTTGTGTTGAAGAGTTGCCCATTTAACGGAATCATCCGTCTCGATCTCTGTGCTTTGCTCCTCTTCCCACCACTTGTAAAAGTCGGGGTCGTCGGCCTCCTTCTTGACTTTCTTTTCGGGCTTCACAGGCGTTACTTTGCTATCTGCCTGTCGTTTTCTAGAAGGTTTGTCCACTTCCATTGGCTCGGATTTCGCCTTTTTTAATGCTTTCTTTTTCTGGGCCTGTAAAATGAGAAATTTAATTTAAAATAACTTTCCAAATTTGAAATGATATTTGTTTACCAAAGGTATTTCGTCCTCACTCTCGCTTTTGATTTCTGGTTTGAGAGCTTTGGCAAACGCTGGCACATTTGGTTTGCGTTCATTGGTCTGGTTCCGCTTTGCCAATGGCATATTGTCATCCTCGCTACTCATTTCTTCTGTTTTTACTTTAACAACGCGCTTTTTACGCCCCATTTTTTGAGAAAGAGGCACATCATCCTCATCGTCGCTGCTGCTTTGCTTGGCTGGCGTGGGGGCTGATGGCTTTTTGATAGGGGCTCGTTGAGCCAGTGGGATATCGTCCTCATCGCTACTTTGGTAAGAAGGCACATCGATCTTATTGCCACCCGCTACTTTTTGTTTAGACATTTTAGAGGAAAAAAATATGTTAAAATGCATTACCTGGCTTGTGTGGGCTCGTCATTTTCAATCAAGTGTTTTATTCAAGAGAAAAAAAAAAACAAAAAAAAGGTGTGCAGAAATCCATTCTCTTTGAGATTTATAGAATAATTTTCTTTGTCTCTTGAAAAAAACAAAGTCATTTGCCCATGTAGCGGTTATCTAATGAACAACGTTGCTATAAATGAATGCGTTATTAATAGAAAGGGTCTGCCAAAGTTGGCCAATTGGGTAGATATCTTCTATCAACCAGAGGCCAAACCTGCTTTGCGTCATAAAGTTCGATAAACTGCTGGTCCATTGATCTTGACTTTGGGTGTGAGAACCTTCTGTACTCATCAAATATAGACGTATGGCTCCAGTTCTGAATCTTCCTCAAACATCCAACCAAGCAACCGGTTCTATGCTACATTTGTTCGTTTAAATGTTAGCTACATCTCGCCTCAAGCAAACATGCATAGCTATCACCTTTCCCTTATTGCAGTGAATCAGTATTGGGTGATTTCTTTTATCTAACAATGCTGCCAGTGCTGCGCTGATTTTGTCTTCTGGAACTGATGGAGAAATATTCTGTCAATAACATCATACATGTGAATGATTGTGTGTATTTTACTTTGTACAAAAGGTTCCTACAAAAAGCCACAGTTAGACAATCAATAGATTAGCCACGGTACTCATATGAACCGGACTCACCTTGTTTCCTGCTATACCAAACTGTAAAAATTGAATATTATGCTCTTCTAGAAACCTCATGTTTTGTTCTGGATATTCTTCTAAAATCAATGTTCTAATTCATTTTAAATAAGAAGCTCTAGCTCGTTGTATGTAACTTACAAGACGCTTTTAAGCTTTAACTTCTCTAGGAATTTATAATGTTTTTTTTTCGGAAATGACGATCGATACACATGCTCGCAGACCATATTGAAGTTTTCTGGAGGAATTAAGGCTTCTTCAAATAATTCAGTGTCATCTTGCACGTTGAACGTATCCAGTACAGACCAGTTGGGGTCAGGTAATGTCTTTGGTATGCTCGTAGCTATGTTTTCTTCTTGTACTGTAGTCATGGTAATGGATGTTTCTTCTGATGGTTTATCTTCCATGTCTCGTTATTGTGAAGAAGCAACGTACTGGAGATAGAAATAGATAAATGTGCACACGACACATTCAACGGTCTTTTAAAATACAGTAAGCAGTGAAGTCGAAAGGTGCACCGAAAACCTTTGTCAAATCGTATAGACTGATATTGTGCCTTTCTCTGACTTTGGGAAGTTGAGATACACTGAAAGGAATGTATTATATTTCAAGTAATTTTTTTTAGACATTTGGTCAAATCCTGAAACTGTCTGTAAGTGCAGGTCTTTATGTCATTCTCAATCTGTTACGTCTAGCTAGCTAACTGATGTAGCTAGTCAGCATGGGATATCTGCCTGAACTCTAAGACCTTACTCACATTCTTATTCTCTCTTTTTTGGAGTTTGGTTCTATAAGGAGTACGGCAAGTATAACTTTCCCTCTTTCCCTCTAATGTGAATACGGGGCCGGATACAACGTGGACATTCGAGAAAGAGGCAGTTGTATCAAAAGGAAAATGTGGACATTCGGAAATGTGGAAAGCGCTCTTTCTTACGATACATTTAAACAAGATATTACAACACGTTTGTAAACAATAGACTACCCAATGTTTAGTAAAATTTACTGTGTCAATATCGTTTTACTTTGCAAGAATATGCAGTTTCTGGGTATTTAATCAAGAACACTTTGACATATTATGACCATATTAAGGCACTATTTGTACAAAGCATAGACTTTTAATCAAAAAATAAATAAAAAAATTACTGTACCGTATGCCATCAGATGCCGCATTCAACAATATACAAACATACTTTCAACTTTTTTAATGACACTGACGAAAAAGTGTCAAAATCAGGATACAGAATGCTTGCAAAGAAGATTCAGCAGAATAAAATATCAAATGAAACGGATTTAACATGGCTATAATGTTTCAGAGATTTCAAAATAGCTTTAATCATCGAAACTAGTGGAATAAAGCCGTAGATTATAGCACCAATAACATTTTATTAACTAGATCTTCATTGATCTTTTGAAGTATCTCCAGTGTTCTCTTCTCAATATTTCTGGAGCTTCTGTACAAGATTTATTTCTTCTTGCAAAGAGCAAATGCTTCAATAAACACGTTTGCCCTCTTATACTCCTCAACTTACGTTGAACAACCTCATTGAGACCAGTAAATTAATTTGTGGATTTTAAAAGGTGGTCTTTCAAGAGGGACAGACACAGATTGTTGGTTGTATTGGCCTCCCATGTTTATGTACCATCTGCAAGGATTTAGGAAATAGAATTTTGACTAGATCCGCCGCACCCGAACTCGGATGTCACGTTTGCGGGTTGTGCGGCCAAGTAACCTGTGTAAGCAAGCCTAGAGAGGAAAGATACGCATGGAGCAGACAGTGGCAAAAAGTAATCGCATCCTCTTTCGAACTGACCAATATGGTATGTATAACTTGAAGTCTATTACAGATAATTATCGATTAAAAAGCAAAACAACATACTGGAAGCTCGATTAAATGGAATCACAGACGGATGGATGGATGTGGAAAAACGATGCTACAGCATGCGAGCCTCAAGATCTAGTGTGCCCAACCAAGGCAAAGCTACAAAATCCAACAAACCCAGTTTGCCTTCTTCTATCTAGTTTCTCGCTCGCCAACTTGTTGTTTTGCTTTTGATCGAGACTGTCATTAGGAAACATTAACTAATATACACTGACATGTAGGCCGACCTTGCTGTCACTATCAGAACTCGCAAGTTCCTCACCAACCGTTTGCTCCAACGTAAGCAAATGGTTGTCGATGTCATCCACCCTGGACTCGCCAACGTCTCCAAGGATGAGCTCCGTTCCAAGATTGGTAAGATGTACAAGGCCGAGAAGGAAGTTGTCTCTGTCTTTGGTTTCAAAACCCACTTTGGTGGTGGAAAGACCACTGGGTTTGCTTTGATCTACGATAATGTTGAAGCTTTAAAGAAGTTCGAGCCCAAGCACCGTCTTGTCCGCATCGGCCTTGCTGAAGCTCCCAAGGGTGGTCGTAAGCAACGCAAAGAAAAGAAGAACCGCGAGAAGAAGTTCCGTGGTGTCAGAAAGTCCAAGAAGCCCAGAAAGGAGTAAATCTTTTAAAAAACGCACTCTTTTTATTAAAACTGAAGAAAATGCCATGTTTCTTTTAACTTGTAAAGCTAGTTGAGTGTCGCGTTTGTATTATCAGCCGTGTTGATTGATGATGAAAGAACTGATGTCCTTTTAGTGAAGCATTTGGCGTTTTGGGTCCAAAGCCTGTTGTGGCGAGCAAGCATAAGAGTCATTTGGCATATAGCCACTGAGCATTTTAATTCAAAAAGCCTTGCGCAACAAATGAACAA
Source organism: Parasitella parasitica (assembly GCA_025201805.1). Taxonomy (NCBI): domain Eukaryota; kingdom Fungi; phylum Mucoromycota; class Mucoromycetes; order Mucorales; family Mucoraceae; genus Parasitella; species Parasitella parasitica. The sequence goes on from MU619247.1 coordinate 59,131, forward strand.
TGTAACGAAATGTAAAATCTACGCGACTAGACCAGCATCTTGAGCTTGTTAAACAACCTAGATCCACATAAGAACGCTGTGAAACTTGAGAAACAGCTTGGTCTTCTAGTCACTCGAATGTAAACAATCACACTACAAAAGCCCAGACCTGGGTACAAGATACAATGGCAAGTGGTATGTTGCAGGCATCAAAGATTTGTCAATGTGCCACTAAAGTGGCATAAACAACAGCTGCTTTAAAGAGCGACTCAAACAAAGGACTATGCTTGTTAAGCAAGCCAAGATTTAAGGTGAATATGACCATAAGGAACTGCTCCAACAAGTTAAATGCAGTCCTACGAATGGTCATCAGCGACATATATGATCTAATGTTCTTCTGAGAGCTTTTTGCATGCATTTCATCATGGATTTTGAAACTGATGGGGTGGACTGTGCGGTGTTGATTGGGCCAAACATATATTTTCGTAAGACTTTACGAATCAGGCAACCCCACAATGGTCAGTTGGAAGCCCAAGATACTTCTTTCTTTGAAGCAGACAGCAGCTTACTCCTTAAATGCATTTCTGGAATAGATACAGTCCCATTGACCAGTATCGCAAAACCCGTGTGCCTTCATAGAATGCTTGCATTTACAGTAAAAATTAGGCTTTTTATAAGACATTAAAGCATAATTCAGATAAACATGGCAGCTTACATAACATATTGTTCATCTGCACAACGATTGTTCACAGTTGCACAAATTGTTGTCATAGAAATCGCGAGTCATGCCATCAGATTTTTTAATTTTAGCAATATGTATTGTATGTAACACGTATACAGTATTCTTTGATCTAAGATGCCATTTTTGCTAGCATCAACTACAGTATATGGAAATGCCTTTTTAAGCAGAGTTTAAACGATTTTCGCTGTGATGAAATTGGAACCCATTCCACGGCATGAGACTCAAATCAATTTTTTCTTGTTACACTGTCCAAATACACAAAGTACAATTCGTTGCATTGAAACAAAAGACAGATAGACAACTCCTAATGTATTCTAAATTTGTAAATGCTTTATTAAAGAGTATGTATTAAAAAGAGTATGGGAAAAGGTATAATATGTGGTGTGCAGATAATGGGTCAATCATATCGTCAAATATTATGATAAAGTATAGTTTGACGAATATATGTGGATGCTGTTTAAAAACAGTAAGTAAATATTTTTGTCTAAGCACCAGTGTTGGTACAATCGTATCCAACTGGAATGACATTGCGTTGGCCACCGCAACTCATAGGATCATAGTAATAACCGACAACATCAGGACATTTTGTTGTGCGAGTAGGGTCGTTCATGTATTTTTCAGTACTAATAGAAGCCAAAAACGAATCAATAAAGGAGCGAGAGTTTGATGGAGCAATTGTGCTTGCTGTTGAAATACTGTCATCATTGCCTGACAATGTCTTTGTGGAGTTGGCTTTGCAGGATTTAAAGTGACTAAATAAACCCATTGTTATATATTGCAGAGAGAGAGAGAGAGAGAGAGAAGTAATTGAGTAATACCATCAACTCATTTGTGTGTTGTATTTATACAAAAACTGTATCGGCTTAAACAGTTAGCCGCTAAACGTCAATTCTATGATGAATCACTCGAATTTATTAATTGGCGGAATAAAAAGGGATCAGCTCCAAAACAGAAAATCCTACTATTTGGGTATTTTTCTCATAGCTTTTTGGATTTTCTAGAATAAGTGATTTGTGTCATGAGGATGACCGACTTTGCTTATATATGAACGCGTCTATAACTTGACAAAAACTGCATTCTTTTGCAATCATAAATGTATTCAGCACTTCTTATGGCAGTCGGATTGAAACGGGCAAATTATCTAAATCAAAAATGCAAATCAAATCAAAATGTATTGAAACTCCAATAAAAGGGTCAAGCAGGATAACATTTTATCCGTAGCTTCTGGTAGTATGAAAAACAAGCCATGATATCTGTATACTATTCATTATAAAATTATTTGAGAAAAAAAAATAAAAAATAAAAATAATAGTAATGAATTTTTGTGTATAATGTATATTTCAAGAATAACTGTATATATACACTACCTCTCAATTCAAATGGTTTTATTGTCGCTCTTACGTTCAAGTCGAGCTGTTCCAAGTGGAACGTTCTCCTCGGTTTGTCTTTGTTTGGAAATACTCGCCTCTATTTTGAGCTTTACAAAATTCTTTACGTTACAACAGCTCCATTTATGATGCATATATTTGCAAACCATCAAGAAAACTTTATAAGCATGAATAAACATTGGATTCTTGACTTGTTTTGCTTATTGCTGTTGAACCCGCAGTAGTAAGTCAATAATTAGGTTAACTGAGGGATGGCATTGTATATAAGTTTAGCCTGACCAATAGCAAGCAAAGGATAATTGATTTGGTATTAATGTCAAATAGTCAGGTTGTAAAGGCGATTTGCAATCATTTAATCTTATCCGTCCTATTTCTGATAAAGTTTTAGTCATTGTGGGTGGAAATGAAATTGTTTGTGATGAGATGAGTCTATTGTTTTTATAGCTACCTTTTGAAGTGAATGTTAGATATAATGTAGAAAAATAATTAAGTACTCGGTATCGTGTTTATACCTAGTTGTGGCCATTAGACTAAGTTATCATCATATCTTGCTTTATGTCAAGGAAAATGGGCAGCCTTTGCTTCCATAAAGGGTTGACGAGACTAATGGCGAGGAGTAAACTTTGAATACAAACTTGATTTATTGTCTTGGCAACATTAAATAAGCTTCTCCCCAAAATGATTGCACATAATAAGGGATAGCCTGATTTTGCAGTATCATTATTATTACCTGCATAAATGATATGTTTCTGGAAGTCCAACGTATTGCATGTGCAGGTGGTGAGATGCATCGGCAACATTAATATCAATTTATTTTATAAATCAGAAATACCAAGAAATTGTTTTAATTTTTATTAGTGATAACTATAGAGAGAATAAATACAAAAATTGAGCAAGACAAGCTTATGCGGCCGGCGCACTATGCCCACATATAAAACCAGAGCACATTAGGTCATCATCACTCATTGCAGGCAATGTTCCAGGCGAGATTAGGCACACTCTCACCAGTAATCTTCTTAATCTTTCGTGTGAACTACGACAACCAGCTATATGCACAAAAAGAACGATAAGTACATATACAATTATCGCATTTATAACCATTTAGATGCAAAAACTTACCCATTGCAGCCTTTTCAAACCATCTAGTTGCTTGTCGAAGATCTACAGCACATCCTAGCCCCTTTTCATAGCAATTAGCCAAGTGGTAGTAGCCAGAAACATGATCGCTTTCGGCTGCTTTCTTGAATAGCTCAAACGCAGCATTCAAATCCTTCTCAACACCAAGTCCGCTTTGTAAATGAAGTCCTAATTTGTCTTGAGCTCTTGCATGATTTTGAGCACTAGCTTTGCGATACCACAACACAGCTTTAGCATCATCTTTTGGTACACCAATGCCATTTGCATAACAGAATCCCAAATTACACTGAGCCCATGGGTTATTCTGACGGGCAGATTTGTGATACCAAAAACAAGCTCTTTGACAATCCTTCTTGACACCCAATCCTTCTTCATAGCAGAATCCAAGTGAATTCTGCGCAAGTGCATTACCTTGTTCAGCCGATAATCTAAACCATTTACACGCTTCACTCTCATTCTTGGGCACACCAATACCATTGCGATAGCAATAACCTAATGACAACTGTGCGGGTGCATGATTTTCCTCAGCTGAAAGATAGTACCAGAATACGCTTTCTTGCTCGTTTACTTCAACACCGATTCCGTTCTGGTAGCAATAGCCTAATGAATGGTAGGCAAATATATTTCCTCTTTCTGCTGATCTCCTATACCACTTCACGCTTTCAGCCTCATCTTTATCTACGCCAATCCCGTTTTGATAACAAAAACCAAGATTATGCTGAGCTCGTGCATGCCCTTGAAGTGCAGCTTTTCTATACCACATTGCACCTAATGAATCGTCTTTATCCACACCAATACCATTTTGATAACAATAGCCAAGATTACACTCAGCCCATGGATATCCTTGCTCTGCAGAGAGCTTATACCACTGCGTTGCCTTGACAAAGTCTTGAGGCACGCCAATGCCATCTTCGTAACAATATCCTAGTGAATTTTGCGCAAATGCATTTCCTTGTCCGGCAGCGAGCTGATAGTGTTTAACTGCTTCATGTACATTCTTTGCCACACCGATACCGTCTTCGTAACAATAGCCGACATTATAAATAGCCACAGTTTCGCCCTGTGCGGCAGCTAATCGGTAATAGCGCATTGCTTCTAACTCGTCCTTGGCAACACCAAAGCCTTCGCCATAACAGTAGCCTAAAATACCTTGACCGCGAGCATTTCCTTGGTCAGCACTCGACTTATACCATCGAAATGCAGCAAACTCATCTTTAGGCATGCCTACACCGTCATGATAACAGACACCTAATGTATATTGAGCAGATGGATCGTTGTCGATAGTGGCAGCATGTATTATCCAATCAACAGCATTGGGACATAGCTTTACTTTTTCAGCCCATTCTTCTGCTTCTACTCTATCGATTTTAACAGAAGGCCGACCATATTTTCGTAAAAAGGCAAGACGAGCCATGGATAGACCATCATTTGATTTTTTAGCGGCTGACAGGTAGTGTTTCTCGGCCTGGACAAAATCTTTTGGCACACCAAGACCGAATTCGTAACAAAATCCCAATGCACCTTCAGATTTGACATGGTTGTATATGTTGATTGCTTTTCTATAATAATAAACAGCAGTGATTGGATCGACCTGATGACCTTTTCTACCGAATAAATGGCTGTTTGCTTTGTCAAAATAATGCTGACCGTCGAATAGCAAGGTAGATGTTGTTTCTGATGGCATGTTGTTTTTGAATAAAGCTTGCTTGGATCGATTCAATATGTTTGAAAAGGACATGTTTCTTTTGGATGAAAAAAGAAGAGAAGAAGAACAAGAGCAAGGTTATAAATTGATCATCTTTAAATAATAATGAAAAAGGGGTAGCTTTTATTGTAAAAGGGTTGGTCCAAACATTTGAGTGTCACCTACCAATAATCCTCATCTTTTTTATTCTTTTTTTCTCTTTTTGCCCCTCCTATTTTTTTTTTTTTTAATACAACCCCCCCCCCTCCCTCCTTTCTTAAATATTCACGTTTTCCTCCTTATGAAAAATATTCACGATATCCTAAAAAGTTTTTACAAATCTGTAAGCGATTTCAAGCTTAATTCATTAGCTAAAGGTGAAAAGTTTAATTGTTTTATGTCTGCACATGTAATTAACGTCGGATGTAAAGCCATCATTTGTGTAGCCATGGGAATCAGGTAATCATAGAAAAAATTACACGATTACCATATAAACTAAGCTCTATATCAGGGCGTCCCATTTAGTGGATATCGCTTATTTAGACCTGCAAAAAGCAACACTATTATTGAACAGCTTAAGAAAGGTACAAGCTGGACAAAATTTGACGTTTTATTGATGTTCCCGAAAATAACATGTATAGATTCCTACTTTTCAATCACTGGTACTAGTGCAATTCAAAGATAGATTTACCTTTTTATGTAACAAGTACCGAATGAAGCAACACCTGGAATCAACGTTGAGAGAACCGACAAAATGGACCTACATCTCAGTCGAAGGAATTGAACCTGTCAAAGTAAAATAGATATCCCTCTCTCATAGCCGCATGTGTAACAGAAATCCCCTTATTCTCTTTCTCGTTGTAGACGGATCCTCCTATGCACCTCATCGTCTTTTTGCAGGAAAAGCTCCTTCCTTTTATAAATTCATGCCAACTCGTCTACTATTCTAGCATTTTACCAACATTTCTAGTCGCTTTCACAGGTTGGGCCCTTGAATACCCTGTCATTTACACAACACATTTAATCACGGATGATCCCGAGGATGAATTAGATGAATGGGAGGCAAGATCAAATTGTCTTGGCAGTCGAGCACTCAATCTCACTCAAATTTGGATATCTGATCATATGCTTCTAAGCTTTACTTATCTTCTTCTTACCGACAAGCAGCAGCAAGACATGGAGAACCAATTGAAGTCTTTATTTAACAATCGATTGGATGAAATTCGTCATAAACCTAATTGGATGACGGATAGTAGTGTAAAATTAAGGAGAGATCAAGTCAAATTGGATAGATTTGCCTTGTAGTGTTGTTATACGTTTTCACATATTGTGTATCGTTTGGGTCGATTTCTCTTTGGGCATGACCATGCAATGTGCTTAGTGTCTACACAATACGAGCAAGCTGAATCAGTTTGGTTATGCATTGCTGCCCCCCCCCCCTCACTATTGATATCGAATGGATAGCTATTCTTATGTTGGATTAAAATAAATTATGGAAAGAAGAAAAAAAATATACCTTCTTGTTTCTGATAATTAGTTCAGCAAAATGCGACGATGTTGATCAGTAAGGGAAACCCACAAAACAATTATTTGTACAAATCTTGCGGTTTAAGGCTCGACTTTTTTTTCCCTTTGTTAACAGAATGTCTTTTTGAACGCAAATCAATTTAAATCCCTAGAAAAGCAATGTAATTGAGATCCGGAAGTTGCATTTTTCTCCATTTTTCATTCGCATAAACTACATAAAAAAACGAGAAAGAAAAGCCGTGTTACACTTTTCCTTTTCAAGAAGGTATGCATGGTTGTTGTACAATAATAAAATTGCATGAGAAAGTCACTCTCTACATTTTGTGCATACTTGGATATTTGGCAAGCAGCCGTTCAATTCTCGCCATTCTTTAATAAACGGCGCCGCCCTACTTAATTCAGGAAATACCTCCAAATAAATTTTTGTTTTAGGATCTTGGCCTCGCTTTGGTGAACCCTTACTAGTAGATTAGTGCAAAGTAAAAAGAAGATACGAATTGTAGTGTCTATAGGATTTGATTTATAATAATTAGAGCAAAAATAAACTCGAAGACTACGCAAAATTGACAGCGTAAATCTTCTCGTAAAGTTATTATATCTATATAGTATATATGATCAGTAGCCCTCACCCAATAATTTTTGTAGCAGGGATGAGAAATGGCATTTGTCCAAATAGCATGTCGTGCGCAAATCTATGGAAGAATAGTAGCGTCGTAGGCGAGTATAGCAAACGACGTTGGTGGGTATGGACTAGATTAAGATATCGCAATTATTGGTTCACTTTACACCCAAAATCAAAGTTATTTGGTTTATTGTAAAAATAGGCTTACTTTGACACAACATCCTTCATAACTAATCATAGTCAATTCCGTGCCGATAATCCAATTTTGTTACACTCACTTTAATTAGCATTATTATTCCATACCATTTTTGTCTAAGTGTGATACCTCTAACCAAAGCATTCAGCAAAAAACAGTGATTTCATTGTAAAAAGGTTAATTTAGCACAATACTCTTCATATAAAAATTACATATAAATGCATATACGTTTAGATACCGAGCAACATAAAGCTTATTCAAAGTTTGATTAATACAGACATGATCATCGCTTTCAGAGTATAATTTGGTTTCCACTGGGCGATATGAAAACGCTACTAATAACCAATAACGACGATACAATTGTCAGCTAGTAAAAGATACTTTAATAAAACTCAATAAAATCATTAGTAGCAGCAAAGACAGTTATCCTAAGATTTTTACCACCACTATATTTCAGTCAAAAATAGCCACTTCTGTACGGTATTACGTGCTGATCAAGAGATTGGAAATAGGTTATAGTTATGACAAGGTCCGTAGGTTGATTCTTGAGTTCTAGGCTGAAGTTTTCACCTACTTTAAGCAAAAGGTTGGAAGTCGTAGACAAGCTGATTTTCGTGGTGCTGTCATTATCGCAAAGAAATTGGTGATGAGGGTGCGCTAATGATGGATGCTTACCAAGTTTGGGATGTTTAAGAAGATATTGATTGGATGCAAGAGCTTTTACCTTTCAAATCTATTTTCATTGAAGAACCTACTTTCCCTGAAGATGTGCTCGATCATGCTCTTATTCCCAAAGCTCTCTATTCTCGTACAAAGGTCGCCACTGGTGAGCACATTCAAAAACGTATCATTTTCAAGCAGCTATTCCAAGCTCAAGTTATCGATTTCTGCCAAAATCAATTTGCGTCGTGTTGCTGGTGTAAATGAAGTTTTTGCTATTTTATTTCTTGATTGTGCTATAAGCAGTATCACTTCCAGATACTCAACATGTTATTCTTGGTTAACTTCTATCGCAGCTTTGGGATGCCAAATCACCATTCTTCCATGCAATAGCCTTTTAGTAAAACTCTTTTATAAACTGCTTAAAAGATATTGAAAAATAACCTTAGACGATAAAAAATATCCTGTAGAAAATTTACTATAGTAAATATGTACAAAAATAATCAATTAATAGTATAAAGACACCAGTATTCAATGCATTAGCTACATTCTCATGTCAAATAACAGAAGAGTATATCCAATGATATCACTTTATTTTGTCAAAATCTGAATTTTAATTATTTTAAATGGGAGACCTCCAAGCTGGTTTCCAAGGCAAGTTTCCCAGTATAGTTTTTTTTATTTTTATTTAAGAAAAAAAAAGTCTTTTACAAATTACATGGCAGGTATAAGAATAACAATCAACTGTTCCAGAGCATAGCGTCTTTCGGATACGCTCTTCATGGTGTATTAAATGCAGGCTGGCAACGGTCCTTCTTGGGTGATTCCAAGAAGAGAACACTTCATTTAGACAGTGCCTTTTGTATATGGCAAAGGCGGTTAATCTGCTTCTTTTCCGTGTATATTAAGGCAAGGTTGTTATCTTTATATCCCGTTGATGAAGGCACAAAGCAATTATAGAAGGTATGGCAGATGATACATTTCTTTTGACAATAGACATCTTACATGTTTACTATTTTTACAAATTACATGGCAGGTATAAGAATAACAATCAACTGTTCCAGAGCATAGCGTCTTTCGGATACGCTCTTCATGGTGTATTAAATGCAGGCTGGCAACGGTCCTTCTTGGGTGATTCCAAGAAGAGAACACTTCATTTAGACAGTGCCTTTTGTATATGGCAAAGGCGGTTAATCTGCTTCTTTTCCGTGTATATTAAGGCAAGGTTGTTATCTTTATATCCCGTTGATGAAGACACAAAGCAATTATAGAAGGTATGGCAGATGGTACATTTCTTTTGACAATAGACATCTTACATGTTTGCTACTTTTACAAAATACATGGAAGGGATTAGAGTAGCCATCAACTATTCCATAGTGTTTTAGCACAAGTCTGTCCCACCTAATATCATTGCCCAAAAGCACCGAAATGGAGGAAGCAATGGACTCCTTGACTGAAACATTTCAAAAGGTAACCATTGCTCCTCCTCAAAAGTATAAAAAGTACGGCCAAGATCAGATCGAACGATTTATTCGGTTGATTCAAGAAGAGGGACGTACAGTACCGAAATCAGCTGAACATTGGGGTTATTCTTCACAGCAGTGCGCACAAGCTTTTAAACGAGTTCAATGCTGGCTGTGGATCAGTACTGTCAGGTAGAGTCCAAAAACAAGCCAAGCGTTCCCCAAACAAGCTTTCCCCAGAGCATACAGCATTTTTGATCGACTTATTGACACGAATCCTTCAATCACTCTTGAGGAAGCTAAACAGAATTTAAGTGAGCATTTTGATGGTCTCCAAGTGTCTCTGTCCGGTTTTTTTTTAAATCCGATTGAAGAATGTTGGTCCAAAGTCAAGAAAAATATCAGAAGAAATCCTCTTAATAAATCTGACATGCTTACACCACGTATTGCAGAAGTTTGTAAGTAGGTCACTAGTGCTGACTGTAATGACTGGATAAAACATGCTGAAACCTATTGGGAAAGGTGTCTTCAAAAGGAACTTGGCTTGAAATAACCAACATCTCAAAAAGCACCTAACAAACAGTAACAAAATACATAAAACAATAGAACAAATCGTCTCAAAAAAAGTTACAAATCGTCTAAAAAAAAAAATTATGAAATTGTCTAAAAAAAATTGTAAATCGTCTCGATTTCAAGTGAAAATACTGTAGCTATAATATATAAAATATGGCATTCAAGTTTTGTGTAATGATGCTTTTTTGTACGTCATTGATGCGTCCATGCCATACTTTCTTTGTAATACTAACTTGGCTGTTGAATTAGTTTACTCACTCATTCAAATGCTCTCACCAGACATGACTTTCTTTTGACTCATAAATTATGTATGAACAAGAAGGCTTTGAATCTTAAGAAAGGTCGTTAGTTTATTTCAATCATATCGAGAAATCAGATTGAAGGCAATGTTCAGTCTAGTAAATTAGCAAAACCCTGACTCAGCAGAGCTATAAATACTGGGATTTGCCTCATTGGCCTATGCCAAACCTAGTGACTTTGCTGATACCATATAAAGTTGATTGAATCCATAGACATATGAAGCACTTCTTTCCGTTATTTTAAACAAAACATACGAAAATGAGCAATTTTCCTACAGGCTGGTTCTATATTCAATCAAAATGCTCGCATAAAATGGTACTTGATGTCAGCGCGGATTCTTTAAAGGTAAGTATTATTTCAGGCAGTATACTTTTTGTATTAAATATCGGTTAAAAGGCAGCGGCAAAAATCGTGGTATATCCCAAGAAAGCAAAAGACATCGACAACCAATTATGGATGTATGATAATGGCTACATAATAAACAAGAACTCTGGCATGGGTAAAGGTGTAGGGTTCTGACAGCCTTGGTTGCAATGCTAAAGTTTTCTCTCCATCTCAAACAGTTCTGGATGTGCAGGGTGGTCCTTTGGAAAGTGATAAACAAATTATTCAATACAAGCGTAAAATGGTCGAAGATGCGGAAAATCAAAGGTGGTATTATCGCGAAGATGGTGTCATATATCCACAGACAAATCCAAATCTTGTCCTTGATATCAGAGTAAGTGTCGGCTCTATGTAAAAGATGGTATAAATACTTAATCCATCAAAACAGGGTAATTGGACAAAACCAGGCACAGTCGTGTTGCTTTACGATAGAAAATACGTGGATAATGAGAATCAATTATGGGATTTAGTGCCTTGTGATCAACCCAGTGGTTCAAGTGTCCTGAGTTCATATAAATCTTCAGAAGACGAAGATGATGATTATGCTTTTAGCTCAGCAAGTTATGCTTTGTAACAAGGGAAATAAATTTAGTGTAATATATGCATACGAGATTTATTGTTGACGTTTCTTCCTCCACTTCTTTTTAACAATCTTGAATTCGGGAGTTGCAATGGCCGAAGATTTGGGTAGAATCAAGTTTAACTTTTTGCCTTCCATATCAGCCTTTCTACCTGTAACGAAATCACTCGCAAAGCGACGACCATCCATAGAGGCGGAATTTGCATAAATAATATCCTGTATAATCTCAGAGCAGCTATTGTCAGTTGGGAAGCTTAATAGCATTTCCAAGATCTCATCGCCGTTGACACCTGCATTGAGATCTCTCAGTGATAGCTTACACCATTCAAGAAATTCTTCACTAGGCCCTTTAGGTTCGCTTTTAATTGTTGGGTGTGTAGACGATGCAGAAGCTGTAGTTTGCTTCTCATCCTTTATCGCTTCATTTGCAGGGTTTGGAGAAGAGGATATGGATGCAACTGGTTCATTCCAAGGGTTGCTTTGCTGTTTCTCTAAAAGAGACGAGCCTTTGTTTGTTGAAAATGATGGAGTCGTCGTAAAGAATTCTCGCGGTGATACTGAAGACAATGTATTGAATCGGGGGGAACTACTAGTGCCAATAGATGTTTTTTCTTCTAATTGGGTTTTACCTAATATCGTTTTCTGAGCATATGCTGTTTCCCAAGCAGAGCCTTCAACATATGGTGATTGACGAGCTATAAAAAAAAAGTTAGTTGTTATGCAATGCAAGTCGAATTTACTTGTTATTTACTACTTTTTGACTGGATATCTTTGAGCGTAATTCCGTCTGTGGAATCTAGAGTGGTGTTTGATAACTGATTTATCGTTTCTGTGAATTGATCGTCTACTGTGACGACAGGTTCCACTTGTGTTTTTGATGGAGAATGAGGTTCAGAGAGGATGATGGGCTCATGAGCAGCAGCCTTCGTTTCTTGTGTTTGTTGTTGATAAGGTAACCCCCAATAGATATGCCCTGAATCGGCAATGTGTGGAGTTCCAGGCAAAGAAGTCCAATCTTTATTTAACATAGGTTGTTGTAGAGGAAAATTCTTGTTTCCATCAAAGCTCAATCTCGAATCCATGAACATGTCTGACTGTTGCTGTTGTTGTTGTTGCTGCTGCAAAATTCTTTGTTGAAGTTTCAACTGATATTGTTGATTTTGACGTAACATGTGCAGGTATTGTTGTTCCATGTGTTGGTTTACGGCCAATTGATGATGGCGCTGCTGCTGAAATTCATTCATAGGATATCCGGGACTAGCTAAAGATCCAGCCGATTGTTGTCTTAGGCGCACACTGGTGTCACTCGGGCTAGTCAGCCATGGGCCTCTACTAGATTCTTCTTCCCGAGGAGATGCATTTGATTGGATTATGTTGTAACTAGTCATTGGCATACCACGAGCTAAAGGTAAAATACTAGGTGCGTTATTGCCAAACAGAGTCTGTGAGACGTTCGCACTGTGCAGGTATCCATTATTAGCGGTGAGGCTGTCCATACTCTGATCATTACTGCCACTGCTGTGCACTACCAAATTGTTATATGCAGTTGCAAAGGCTGATTTGCTTTGTAATTCTTGATTTTTTAAAGGAAATCGATCAGACGCTGGAAGCTGATTTGGGTCATTTCCAAAAGGACCAAATAACGTATTGTTTAATAAGGGGGGTGTCAATGAAGGCAATAACCTCGAGTTTTCTTGTTGAATAGTAGGACAAGTGGCTAAAAAAGGTGCTTTAGGATCATTTGCTTGTTTAATTAAAACCGATAAAGGCTCAAAGAAAGGTACATCGTCTCGCTTGATTTTTAGTGAATGATTAAAGTACCCGGCGTCAAACCATTCCTGCATTTCGAAAGCAGTAAAAGGACCCTGTACTTTACCTGTTGGATCTTTGTACAGCCAGTGATGTAATTGATGAGTGGAAGTGGATGTGGAAGTGGGTGTAGATGGTGGCGGTGCAAATGATGATCTATTGAGGAAGCTGTTTGGATGAGATACAGCACGTCGATGCTCACCACCCTGAAAGATAGTCGAAGATGAAAAGATGTCATTCTTTTCTTCAAATTCTGCATTTCCGTGAGGCAGCATTGCTGAGCCCAGGTGAAATACGCCGTTGCTGTCGAATGTACCCATATTGTCTTTATCATCTTCAATCCAAAATGGGACATCTTCATCTCCACTGCCATGTTTATTATTGACATCTATTGATAGTGGCTGTTACACACTTGAGATTTCAATGTTATTAGTGCAATTTCTTCTTACCAGTCAGAATAGTACCCTTTGCAGAAGACAGTGTCTGTTTGTTAATGGGCGAATGAGAATTTTGGCTGTCGTTGATAGCAGCGTATTTATGGTGTTTCGTTTCGACTAGTGCCTTTCCGTCCCACTTGTAAAAGCTTGGCATGTGGTCTTTAGATTGCCGGGAGAAAGATCTTGAATCATCTTTTTTTGCTGTTGGAACATTGCTGCTGCTGGTCCTGTTGCCACCACCACCACCACCACCACGCATCCTTTACACTGCTTGATTAAATACTTGAATAAGCAACCAAAACCATCTAACGCTTACCATTCAGGGCCAAAATTCATTTGGGTGCTCATATTTTTCGGGGATGATCAAAAGAGGGGAAAGAAGAAGGAAGTTCAGATTGTGGGCTCGTTCTTTTTAAACCTTAAAATACCATCAACAGTGGCACAGAAAGAGAATGACGTCTTAATTAACATGCAATTTATTCAGGCTATTGTCTACGATGGTGCCAGTATGCAGAAAGCTCGTTCTACATCATCAGCCGAAACGATAATGTTGGCTGTCATGAACGTGCTTAAATAGAACATGTTGATATGTGCTTCGATCGAGAGAGGCTTTGAGATATGCCGAACAATGCCGCATCTTTCAATGTTCGATCCAGAGAAATGCACTTGGATCACTCTTAGTCCTGATGTACCTTGGTCTCTCATGAGCGAGCATTCGTCAAATGTGTCGAGTATATGTGTGTCTGCAATCAAAGAGATGTCATTGTTCGTAGTGACAAAAGAGCAAAAACGTTTGTGGAGATTGCTATGTTGAGATGTCAGCATGGACATAATATACGCACCAAAAGCCCAACTTACTCGATTCTGCTAGGAACCAGATCAGAAAAGCAGAGCGTTTTGAGGACTGTGTGAACCCAGCCAGATCGATGGTGTCTATTCAGCCCTACACATTGTAGTTCATTCGCCAGCACATTTATATCCAACAAAAATTGCGTTGGATCAACAGGAGATGAAGATCTAGTATCCTCATCATCAGCTTCCTGTTCGAGTATAGAGGGTATATTAGAATATCTTTCATCTTGATATTCTTGGTCAATCTCGAATCCGTATTGTCTCAATGCCTGCATGACTTTATATAACTTGGGCTCACTGACGAGAACAAAATCTGTTTGATATGTAGAAATATACAAGATTGAAAATCGTCCTTCTGCAAGTGGCCCGGAAATTTCACTGATACGCTTTCCGCTGAGCTCTACATACGCATGAGTTAATTTGGATTCTCACATGGCGGTTGTGTACCATCATTTCACCTTGACCGCCTTCATCATCTACTTGCAATACTCGGAATACGCCATTGGAAACATCCAAATCAGGGCAGTTTACTGCCTCCAGGGCAGGTAAAAAATCTCTTTCAATGGTCTTTTCATTTGCTACGATGGATATGCCATACGAATTTTCAGTAAATGAAAAAAAGTAGTCATTTCTACCAAACATTGGTTGGTGATGAGCATGATTTTAACAGGATCATTCACTTACGCATTTATATCACTGAAAAGCAAAATCTTTACGATAGCATGTGTCACTTGGACCAGATGGGATCTAGGAAAGTTGATGATCTTTAATCTCGGCGGTAATATTGTAATCATAATGCAACATGGAAGAAAAAGAAAAAAATAAAAAAATCAGCAGAAGCCTTGTCAATTTCTTTTTGGGCAAAACGCCGGTGGTTCAAATTGGAGGTTTTGCACAGTACGGTGTTGACTACGATAAAGAAGCCTACTTTGACATTGCACCACGTTTGAAGCATAAAATCAATAGACTGAATACGTGAATCTCATAATTTTTTCGCTGTTCAGCAAAATGCAATGACTTGATGCGCATACATACGGTGTGTTGATGAACCAACGCTTTGCGTTACCATAACATGACACTCGATGACTCAGAGTGCACACAGGGCTGCAAATTAATTCAGGATAATGTATTCACCGCATAAAAGGTACTGTCCAAAATAGCCTTTATTTAACTGCTTGATGGCCTTTTCATACATACAAGGAGAATGATCCATAAACATGGTTCTGGAAAAGACAATTTCCGAAAAACGAGCTTGGACATCATCACATCGACTAAATTTAATCATGTGTGCTGTTTTATGCTTGGATTCTACTCTTGTATTTGTACGAGGACATGAGGACGAATGTAATTTGGACTCTGTATTTTGCACTAATTGAGGAACAGACTCAATCAAATACATGGTGCTGGGCGGGAAGAGTTTCTCGGCACGCATGTCAGCACGCATGGTTTTAATGAGAGCCCAAAACCACTGATCTTCCTCTTTCTCCTCTTCATGGCTATTAGTGGCAGTAGGATCTTTTTGCTGTTCAAAACTTGTGGGGGTTTTTCTTTGGTGATAACGACTTATAACCCGACTCAAAATTTCGTCAGTAACATAGCTATCTTCATGCAAGCTGACTGCGATGTTCTTAAAGTCCTTGAGTAGGCCCAAACTTAGGCCGCTGACAATGTCGAATGCGTGGATCACGCTGGTAACGAGACCTTGCCCACAATATTCGCTTAACGGAAGTGACATAACACAGGGCGACCCATAAGTGTAGCAATGAATGGGTCTTCCTGCTGGCAATCCTGACAATTCGGATGTTACAAAAGGGCACGAAACCTTCTTGATGGAAGCAGCAGCAAAAGAATCAAAAAAATTGCGAGGCAGTGAGCTGTCAGTATCCTGATTCAGCATCATTTGTCTTGACAAGAAATGTAGCTTCTCTTCGCTCCAGAGAACACTCAACAAAGATGCCACACCGGCTCCCAAAGAATGGCCACAGAGGATCAGCCCATACTGAGGGTAGCTTTCAAGCCCCTTTTTTATAGCTTCAAATACTTTGCCCTTTTGTGTAGCTAATAATTGAGCTGCCTCTAGCATACCCCCATGCGCTACATATGCTCTCCGGTGACCTCCATTAGCTTCTTCGCCATGGGAAATACTATCAGTAGGCAATGTGAACTCCTTGTAGTCGCATGTCAAATCGGTCAAAACATCACCTAGCCCCAAGGTGCCTCTACATGTCAGCACAATAGCTTCTGCATAATGATCCACAGTTACATAATGTACCAACGCATGCAGCTTGGAATGACTGACAGAGGAGAGTAAGTGGCTGTCAGTATAGCTGGATAGCAGAATATCTTGAATTGATACGCCTGTGTGATAAGCAAATGCATGGTGATTGGGATGATGTGAGTCGGGTAGCACGCTGGGAATATCTCCAATGCCTAGAATACGCATGAATGATTCGCCGTACGCAGCACTTGCGTAGCGAATGAAATGGGCAATGTTACTGATAATATGCCTTCGAGGAAAGTTTTGCGGGTTTGGCTCGAAATCTAATGGAGATTTAGTTGGGTTGCAGCGTAGTTTGGCTGGGACAGAGGGCGATCGCATCAAGGAGCGCGAAGATGAGGGAGATAGCGATGGAGGAGAAGTATAATAAGACGTTGTTTTCAACGTGCGCGCTGTACTGGACAATGAAGTCAAGCTGGTAATAGAATTCGACTTTTGCAAACAGGACATGTTATTGCTACTCTGGTTACTGGAGGTTGGCACAGACGGTACTGTGGGGAGGGTTTTCTTTTTGCCACTCGTACCAGTTCTACTTTCATTCTTTGCATTCTTTCCTTTATGAAATATATTAGATATACTCTTTTTTTTGTTGAGTGTCTTCATTTTCAGACCACTCCAATACATGCGCCTTGCAGGCTTGGTCTCGATTTCTTCATCATCACTCACGACATTATTTATTACTGGTATTTTTGGAGTAGGCTTGCTGCTGATGTTCTCCTTGTGCAAAGTTGATAAGTATTGAGTAGATGATTTCTGTTGCTTTAGCGTCGCTGATGTACTAGTTATTGTCGTAACTGGGCCTTCGAATTTATCTTCCATGTCTTGGCCATTAGAATAATCCTTTAGTAGGCCATATTTTGTATGTCTCTCTGCCTTTTTTCTGGATATCTTCTTTGACACTGAAGATAACATTATCTTGAATTTACTGTTTATTGCCAAAGTATCCGTTGTGCTCCAATTGTATGTTGCCGTGGCATTTGTTTTATGCACATCATCAGCCATTGCAGTCTTCTTTCTCGGCTGGTTCTCTAACCCATAGTCTATAACAGCCACAAACGATTCCTTATCTTCTTCGTTTGTTATATCTACAACTTGCTTGGCGTTTATTAGTCTATTCCCATGCCCATCAATTGGCCTGATCCTAGTTGTTCTAGTTGTAATGCAACTTGTTCCAGTTGTAATTTCATATCTATTATACGGATTACCGTAATTGTCAAGGCATATATCAATTGATCTGTTGTTTAGACCCGACGATGCTGATGAAAGACTGGCTAGTGAAGTGCTATTTACCGATTCATGAAGGTCCTCTTTTAGATGATTATCTGCTGCAGTTGAATTTGCTATAATCTCTTCTAGTTCGTGCATAACATCTGTGTGTTGTTGATCAGAGATGCTAACAGATGATTGCTGTGGCTGGCCAGTGACACCTTTTTGATACTGAATCAAGGCACGGGTACTCTCTTCCTCCTCAACAACTAGACCCTTCCATAAGACTGTTATTCTCATATGCTGCATGGTTCTCTGATGCGTTACACTCTGGAGTACAGCGAATGCAGTCATTGCTTTCGTAAGGCCCGAAAGTATGGCAACTTTACCAACTTTTGTTAGGATGAAGTCAGGGTCATTTATAAGCTCACGGTGCACAAGTGCGATAATCGAAGCGATTGCGCGAGACGATTCATTCGAGCCAAAAATCCCGTCAATAATGCCTACAGACTCCTCGGCAGCCTATACATCTATTTGAGTGTTTTTTTTTTCTTTTTCTATAGAGCGTTTCAGCTACACTTTACCATTAACCCATATTTGATGGAGTTGGATGTAAACTGCAATCCAGACAGCGCAAATAATTCTGCCAATGTAAATGTATGATGGACAATATACACACCCAAGCTTGTGTATTTATCAAGCACTTGCAAAAATCCACTTCTGAGCGTGGAGAATAACGATTAGTAAAGTTGCTCTATGCAAAAAACGTTGGCAAAATTTGCCTTACTTTTCTTCATCAATTTGAGTCGTAGTATCGGATGAGGAGGTTCCTCCTGCCGAAGATGCTGTCAATTCGTGCAATTTCTTGGCTGTTGAAAGAGCGTTGATTATTGCTTGTCTAGACAAGCCAAAAGAAAGAGATGTGCTGTATTTTACTGACTCTAATAATGCTTCTATAAAAAGAGACGAACATCTAATTGATAACCGGGCAGCTAGAGCGATGGCTGTAATAAAACTAGCAATATTTTCGGGCAGTAGTGTGGGCGACGAATTATATATTGTAGATGAATATTTTGTAAGCTGTTGCGTAGAGACAACCATTTCTATCAAAACCTAAAATAAAGGGGCATAAAAAGATGATCTATCTCGAAAGAAAGAAAAAAGTGTGTTATCCCATTATATAGATACCTTCTGTTTTCGGATTTACGTGTTACTGGATCCATTACTTCATGTGATAACGATAAAATGGTCTAAAATTTCCACTTGATACATACAACCGGATACCGATACGACAATAGAGTTCTTAAGGTCGATTGTATATACACACTTTGCGTCCATCATGTAAAAAGAATAAAGCAGTCGAATTAATGGCAGAAACCCAAATACCTGGGTATTATGTATAGCCTATTCTTCTCTCTAATCACAAGAAAAGGATATTACGATGCATGATGAAACGAATAAGAGAGTAAATTAATACGATTCAAAACAAATTGTTATAATGCGATACATGAAACAAGATGCTTATTCAACGCAATCATTCTCGACCACATGATGAGAGACTAGTGTGATGTTTTATTTACAGCTTAAGCTTGCGTAAAAAAAAAAAAAAAAAAGATACGCTTTATTAGAAATTCGCTACAGATTCCCCTTCTAAATTTCAAGCAGCAAAGTGTGCGGTTATGCTAGAGTCAACTGTAGCCTAAATTTGCGCAAAAGAATCTACTAAAAATGAAAGACTGCCTTTGATAAGCAAAGGTAACTTTTTAGTAAAAAATGGCATTAAGCATTATATTGTAGTTCAACAATGCATGTATGACAATTTAGTCTATACAATTATACCAGAATTGAATCTCTTCCTTAAAACAAGCCTCCAGAAGTGGCAATCAATCAAAAATGGCAAAAATTTTAACTAAAATGATATACAAATGATCAGTTAAATTTAACCTGAATATAAATTGCCAACTCACCCAGATATCCAAAAAAAAAAAAACCTTAAAACACCTCGTAACTATCCAAATATCATTGTCCATCTAGAGCACCGCTTGCTTAAACACAGTAAATGAGCAAAAAGAGCCCATCTGCTTCTGTATGGCTTTTTTTCCAGTATTCAGCGACGACCATCTTTCCGGCTCCTGTAAATAAATCTCAGAGGGTAGTAGACTCAAAAAAACATGCAGTGTAAAGATTTACCTAGATAATATATAGAGCTCTACTACTATTTTACTTGTTTGAATACAATATATACTATACTCTATACTACATGGCACCTGTAGTAGACAGCCATGTCCAGAAATATATATCATTGACCACAATGAATAGACTCTGGCTTACCAAAATTATGACAAGATGATAGCCCTGACGTTGTAGAAAACGGGGGGGGGGGTTTTTTAAGAAAAATACATAAATTATTATATTTCAATTTGGGGCCTTGACAAACAAAGAAAAACTCATGTTCTTACAGCTGATGAATTTGTATATATTGCGGTAATCGAATGATGATGTATTAATTACATCTGATATGTGATAGAGTACAATTATTTAGTTGTAAAGAGGTAGAATGATGTACTATGTTAATGTCTAGTTGGAATTTCTAATTGCTGACTATTTGGGCCATTACTTTCTATGTAATATACGTGAATATTTTACTGGACATGCAATAATTAACAGCAATGTATGGAGGTAAGTTTATGGTGATAAACTCCTTTATGATATTAGATGTTGATCAGAAGTGGCAGGTCAATTGTGTAGATAGCGGAACTATTAGAATTAAGCAGATATTTTTACTACTACTGTTCCCCGACAAATTGTAAAAATTCAATCTATTTAAAATAATTGGAATTTCATGTAAAATGGGACATCATGTTTTGATTTAAATTACATGATACTTGCTACATTCTCTTATGTATTAGCTTCTGTTTAGAATAACAAAATATAGACAGAGCAATGCAATTAGAACTGAAAATATTCTTCTTATTTTGCTATTCCAATATTGTATGAGGCTTTAATAAATTAGTGTACGTTTTGAAAGTATTTATGGTTATTTGACAGTGCCGCAGCAATAGAACTATGATCTGGGATGAGGTGTAGTAAAAAAGTGTAAGAACAACAACAGATACAATTTAATTTCTTCTTTATTTTGAAATAGGGTAGCGTGCAAAGGTTCGACATTTCTACTCTATTTATATTCGTTGTTGTAAACGGTCTGTCTGTCAGTTATACGCCGTAACTGTCAGTCAAGTTTTTCTGTATTTGATTTTACATAAATAAGTACGGTATGTTATGTCAAAAGTCTGATAAAATAAATCTGCCAAAGAATTACACTTTTATTCATAATACATCTCTCGATGTATTATATACACATTCATTACACTAGGGTTCTACTGTTTAGCTGCATAATAATGTAAATCATGACTACCCATGATATACTGTAAACGCTTATTGAATACTTTTAATAAGGTCCAAATACTCAAAGCGTCATAGCTCGATATCAACAACAGCTACCAACTTCTACACCGGGATATACATAGGCATCTATCTAATCTATATCCAAATCAAATTTCGTGATCTTTCAACCACATTTCACCAAATTCACTTTCTGCCATCATGCCAACATCATGGGCTGACAGGGTCGCTGGAGGCCTCCAGCGTAAGGTCGCTAACACGGTCCGTCGTGTTGATTCAAACAACCAGTTGGAACGTCCAATTATTACAACCCTCTTTGAAGTGGAAGACTTGCAGCAGCAACTAATTGTTCAACGTGGTGCAGCAGCCATTGCTCAAGATATTTTGTATCAAGGCTCGGTTTTGTTTACTTTCCCTGCAGCAGATTTCCCAAATCGTACGACTGTTTACTCTTTAATTCAGGAACAGATCGGCCGCATCAACAATGTACGTCCCATCAGCAAGATGGGCACACAACAACGTCAAGATCTAATTGTCGAGGTCCAATTCGATTAGCCTGACGATATTACAAGGGCGGTGACCATTGGAGTCATTTACAAGGAAAGATGTTACAAAGGCACTCCAACCAACGTCGGCACCAGTAATACTCTCGTCAAGCTTCTGTTGAACAATGTCCCTTGGTCCGCTGGTCTAAAAGCCACAGATTTCGCTCATCAAATGGTCGAATCGCTTGGACACTACGGTAGAGTGTGCTAACTGCGCAAACATACCTGTGCTGGTGGTTTTTTCGAGGGAGAAGTTTCTGCACTGCTTGATATCAGTGACACCGAGGTTTCCTACCTGTCTTTAGGCCGTAATGTCTACCTCGACGACTGGTGTGATCGTTACGTGTCTGCTGCTTTTAAGGGTGCTCCAGTTGTCTGCCACTATTGTCGTAAGTCTGGGCTGTTGTATCCATATAAAGGCTATATATGTCATATCTAACTTAGTCATAATGCACGGATCATGATATATTAATTGTTGGTAATTCTTTTACAAATAAGGAATAAGCTACAAGTTGTAATTGGACCTCTTGCAAGGTTTCAGGCTTATTCAAAGAATACATCTAGATCAGATCGCGGGATGTCGGGAAGACATCCTACCCAATCTTCTCTTTAATGTAAAATAGAAAGATAGGTCTGTCCTGGAAATGCTGTGATTTAATAAGGTTTGGCGCTTCTTGTCAAACGAACCCAAATAGATGGTTTCTTATACAAGACATT
>MU619247.1:83312-112305 GCA_025201805.1 Parasitella parasitica
TAGGGGTATTCAAATAGCAAAAAAAAATTAAATAAAAAAAAAATAACTAAAATGTTTCAGCCAATAGATTCGATATACAAGTGAATACCCCATTTTAATAAAAATTTGATGATTTTAATTAAAAATTTAAAAACAAGGAAGGAGCTTTCAAAATTGAGTAAATCTTTAAAGCGTCGGGAGACTGATTCACTTCCTCACCATACATGGTGCCACCATGTTGTTTGGTTGGCTAGGTGGAGACATGCTGACGGTAAGGCGTTGCAACTCACTGGCAGCATCATTGCTGGTATGGTGGTAGCCTAATTTGGTTCTGTAAATGCCACGCACAGGACAGTGCCGGTCATGTCAGCAAGGATTCTCTAGTTGCTGATTGAGCAACACCCTGCTGCCCACGTTTTATGGAAGCAGAGTGGAGAGGGCAGGACAAACGAGGATCCTAGTCTTGACAACAACCTTTTCGTGATTAGATGTATACGGGTGTTCTGGCCAATCATACATATTGTTTTTATTTTAATTTAATTGAAGATTTTAAGAAGAAGCAAAACGGTCTTCTTAAAAAAAGCGAAAAATAAAAAAAATAATTAAAATTTACCCAATAAAATTGCTCAATTTTTTTTTATTTAATTTAATTTTTTTATCATTTTGCTATTTGAATACCCCTATTAAATGTATCTTAAAATAATAAAGGTATCTTTTATCTCATATATAACATTTTACATAATTCCCTATAAATCTACTCTAGAACATATATATATCTGCACACGACAGTTTTTCCGATGTTCTCTGTCATGTTCACACAGACTTTGTGTGTAACATTTTTGGTTATTATGAATATCAATTGAATACAAAAGAATAAACATCATCTTTCTTTTATCACTTACTTTATACTTTATACACTTATCAAAACAACACAAAAATAACAAATCTCTGCACACGACACTCTCATCACAATAATATAACATATCTCTTTAATGGTAATGTTTGTCCTATTTTGCAGCATTAGAGATCAATGGATCAAAATTATTTTATGAATCCTGTATTTATTTCGCAAGGTATCAAATGCAGGTGTGGATGCATTACAGAAAATATCGCTTTGCTTATAACAGACTTTTTGCAATATTATTGTATATAGTAAATTCCAATATAGAGTTTATCCATTTGCTTTAAAAAACTCAACCATACGTTTTAAAAAAATGGAATATATTCAATTGCAAAATTAGGCATCTGTTGTGGTTAGTGCAGTCATGCGTTGAATAAGGTCTGTCATTCTATCATCAATGACTTTAATGTTGTTGGTAATGGAATCATCATTCTCTTTTAAACTTTTGTTAAGCTATGCAAAAGAATTCAAACGTCAGAACTATAGTTAAAAGTATAGAACAAATCAGTGTATATTTACCAGGTCGCATGTCGTGGTCAAGCTCTTCAATTCATCTGTCATTCTAGTTTGTTCTTCCGAAATGACTTTGACTGATTGACCAAATGATGCAGCTTCTGTATGTAACGTTTGTAAGGCTTTGAGTCTTGTCAACAAAGCAGGTGTTAAATTTAAAAGTGGATCGACTTTTTCAAGGGTTGCAAAAAGTTTGTTTATCTTGTAAATTGTAAGAAAACTGTATAAATGTCATGTTCCAAAAATGGCTGCTTACCTTCGCATCGTTATCGTTGCTATCCTTGTTGGCTGTTTCACTTCCAGAAGGGTGATTTTGAGGGTTTATAGCATTAGAAAGTCCAAACCCCAAGCTTGAAGTCTCTTTACGACCAGATCTTAGTTCGCTCAAACGATCAAAATCGCTGTTCAGAACCTTGACTCTTCTTGCTACCATTTCAAGCTGTCTTGGTTGAGCGAGAACAATAACTTGTTGTTCTATTTTTGATAACGAGTTTACAAGAGAAGTGGAAGCGAGATTTTGCGGCTAACGTATACGTTTAGCATGCACTGCAAATTATGTTTGGAGATCTGGCTTACCAATTCATCTAAATCTTGTCCAGCGTTGGATCCAACAAGCTTTTCTATCTTTGCAATACGCTCATCAATATCTGATAGTTTGCTCTCTTTTTGCATTTTAGCTGTTTCTGGGGTATAAAAAAGTTCATAGGTAACCATATCATTTTTATCGCTCTTGTCCAATACAGCTACATCATTCTCTTCGTTCTTCTCAGATGTCGTGGAAGGTATGTTTTTGAATGCCTCTAATTGCTTAATCAATGATTTGGCATCTTCGATAGATTTACCATAATTTGTCTTTTGACTCAAATCATCATCTCCTACTTGCTGGTTCATTCTTACTAGATCTGATTGTAGATAAGCGATCTGAGACAGGATATCAGATTGTGAAATGGTTTCTTTCGCATCAGCAGGTTCCTAAAAATATTACGTATTAGCTACCATAAATTATATAAACTTTGCTTACTTTTGCTTTTTCCATTTCGTCATTCAACTCCTGGACTTCATACATAAGACGACGCAGTTTCTGCAAGGGAGTCTCATCCAAAGACAAATTTTTGGGTAGAATTTCGTATTCGTTTGTCTCCATGGCTGGCGGACGTTTTACATAGGTACGATACATGGCTTTTTTTCTACGAGTTAAACGGTCTGAAAAATCTAATTTGAGTCAATAACGCAATCCAGTTTGTAAAGTATAATTCATATTACCTGTATCAGTAGAATCTACGATACTCCCCTTGAACCTGTTTGCAGCATCTTTAATGGAAACACGGGATTTTACAACGTTTTCGTTATCATCTTCATCGCTCGACTACAAAGATCCAATCAATTGTCATAGAATAACGTGAATAATAGAACATATTATGTACCTGGTTTTCATAGGAAACGTTGGCGACATTGTCTGACGAGTCAGGCGTCTCGTAAACGTCTGGTTGGTCGTCCTGAAGATGAAATTTTGAGCCAATTTTGTTGATTTTATTATGGTTTCTTAACTTACAATATCAGGAAGATCTGAATATTTTGAGGACATGATGACTCCAGATAAAATATGATAAAAGTAGGGTAAATTCTGATTGAATAGTATTATTTAAAGAGGCTCTACGAGACTCTACACGTGACAGGCATATTACTACTACTCGGAATCAAGGCAATACTCCCTGATTCAGTTGCTTCAGCTTCTTTCTAAGGTATGTGTTTTCTTGCTCTAATTCAAAGAGTTCTCTATTTTTTGATTTTTTTTTTTCAGGTCAGCGAATACAATTTAGTGTAGGATTGATAATTACAAACAGTTTATAGTGCCTAACTTGCTTTAATTCATGTTTGGCTTGATCTATTACCTTGTTTTGTTTGGCAATCTTTGCTCTGAGATATTCAACCAAGTTTGTCAAAGCATTAAAGCGAAACTATTCCCAAATATACACATAAATCAATTGTGATAGGATTATTCTTAGAGTTTTTACTTCAATAATCTTCTCGGCATTACTGAATAAACTCTTGGTAGATGTCAGAAACCCACTGCCGTGCATTGGTACCTTGCTCTTGTTTAGAAACTATCCTTCTTTGTCAAGTCAAGCCATTTGTTTTACCTTCTCGCCTATAATTGTAAATTTGCATTTCTTTTTGCAAATAGGACACGATTCTTCATATATATTAAAGCAATTATATCCACATATTATATGACCACATTCTGCCATGTAATCCCACTCTGATAAGCTTTTTCCACAAAAATCACATCCAAACATTCGTTGAAGCTATTTTAATTAAATAGTAATCTTTGGTAAAGAGAGGGATTTTTTTTTTGGTTAAATCGAATGAGGAGGGGGATATGCAAATTTACAAAAGAGAGAAGATAAAAAGAAAGAATAAAATAAATCTAGTTGTTGACAGAGTACTTGTAACTACAGAAAAAAGAAAGGTCAGGCAGATCATGCATTTGACAAATATCGTACAAGCAACTTACCCGCATTTTTTACAGTTATAAAAGACCGTTTGGCCTTCGTCAGCAGAACGCAATTGCATAGTGTGATATTCCATTTCATGATGGCCACAAGAAGGACATTTTTCTTTGATCTGTTTGCATATTTAACATATAATATTCAACAACGAAAGTAGATGGACTTACAATAGCTCTTGCTTGTTTGTTTTCTTTGCTCTGCTGAACTAGATGGCGCTTAGATTTCAAAGCTGATTGAAAAGAACGTTCAGAGGAAGTAGTAATGACTTCTGTAGCTTCAACACCTGCTGTTCTAAAGGCACAGCTACATTGATTACATAATAAAATATCATCATCACCACCAGCCATACCCAAAAGGTTACCGCATTCAGGACAAAAGGTGAGAGAACCGATAATATTAGTAGATGCCTCTATTGCCATGCTGTTTAAATGAAAAAACGGTGATATTTGACAGTTATTTGGAAAAACACAAAATACAAAAAAAAAAAAAAAAACACACACACACAGTGGCTTATTGAGATGCGCATAGTTAGGCAGTCATTTGATATAGGTTGGCACATCGATCCACTATAGAAGAAGTGATGAGAGAAGCTTTAAATCCTCATGTAGACAGACTAGTGCATTCCAACCTTTAAAATGATTGTTTAATCGTGTTATTCTTGGGGTTAAAACTCTTTAAAATGTAGCGATAATTATCTTGAACGAAAATTTTATAACTATTCTTCATCGCTCTCCTCTTCCTCTTCGTCCTCAGACTCTTCCTCTGCCTCATCCAACCATTCGATGAATTTGGTAGCCTTGTCTCTTAATTTAGACTCGGTAAGATTTGCTTTCGATAAATCCGTATTATACCAATTCCTAATTGCTTCTTCTTCCACAATATCAGAATCGTAAAACAGTTGTAAAGCGCCCAAGAATAATTTGTTCAAATATAGTTGTGATGCACAATGCTTTTGCAAAATTTGTAGAGCATGTAACTGGTCCTCTGGTAAATGTATCATTTTTCCAATTAAAGATGCCCATTTAGTCAGCACAGTCTTCAAGCTCTGAACTGGGTTGTCGCGATCAATGTGATTCATAATAATAGGGATCATAACCTCACGGATATCGGTATAAGAACCATTGCTGGACATACGTAAGCCAGTAATCTCTAATGCGGCGGTATATACAGTGTGGTTTTCATCCAAAGAACGTTCGATGGTTTGTGCAATTTCTTTTTTAAACTCTTCAGTCTTACGAGCCATGATATTCTCAATTGCCCAAGACCCATTAAGAGACCCTATGTCTGACTCATCATCAGATTCTCCAACTTCACTTGCACTATCTGTGATATCCCCATCCTTGAGTACGAGATCTGCCATATCATACGCCAAAGACCCTAGTTTGACATTTCTGATATCTATATCGTCATCGTCAGATTGAAGGACCCAGAAATAGACTGGTGGGTGGTCGCCAGTAAGAACTTGTTGGTGGTTTTCTTGGTCATCATCTTCGTCGCTGCTTTCATCAAACATGCTGTTTCTAGGCTGAGGTAAGAGACTAAGTCTAGAGTATTTCGGAATTTTAGCATTAGGGCCAAGGGTGACACCAACAGAAATTAGACAACCTTGAGCAATGGTGGTATTTTCCAAGATGTTGGCATTGTTGGCAATAAAGCTTTTTTTGATCGTACAATTATCACCAATAGAGACGTTATCCCAGAAAAAAGCACCTTCCAAAACGACATTATCGCCAATTGTACAATTTTTTCCAATGATTGAGTTTCCAATGCGAGTATTTTCTCCAATGCGGGTTCCAGGACCAATCTGCACATTCTCATCAATTATACACGATCTTGACAAAACGACATTCATAGATTTATAGATATTGCCTCTTGCGAATTCGTAATCATCGCCTGCTCTCAAGTTAGTCTCGGGAACGATAGGAAAAGCCCATCGGTTGAGGATGTGGTTACTGATGGTACTGTAGAGCTGTTCATTTTGGACACGAGCAACGTAGGGCTCAAACACAAGGTTGGTGTAGATGGTCTTCCCTAAAATATCAGACGTCAAAATGCCGTGGACGAAATCGCTACGCAAAAGTTGCCAATCAAAGTTTTCGGTAAACAAAGCTGGTACTTCGACAGAGCAAATATCAAGATACGGATCCACAAGGTCGTTACGGAATTCAATTTGGGGTCGATTCTCAAAAATCTCGGGTGAAATATCCATGCGATGTTTACGAGGAAGCGAAACAACAGACTCGTAGTAAACGCATTGGTGAGTAGTCGGGTCCAGGACGAACACACTGCTGGAATCCTTGGGTCTAACATACATATACGTTTAATTCTAATGACAGAATATCGCACGGCAGATACAACCCTACCTGGCAGTGTGAGTGCGAGATGCTTCCTTGAGGAGCATAGTCATAATGGAATTCTTATCGATCTTTCTACGAGCACGGTGTTCTTCGAGAAGTTTGTCCAGTTTGATGTTGGAGATGAGTTCGCCGGTTGTCAAAATGAAATCTGTGGTAATCAATTGACGAGCATCGAGTTCTCGAAGAGCATCACCAACCGACATACACTCTGGTGTTGCTACAATTTTAACAGAGAGCCTAGAGTTGGGCTTCATCCATTCAGATTGTCTATCAAGAACTAGAGTGAGTAAAATGCCTTGAGTATCGAAAAAAGGCGATTCTTACTCAAAATATGCTTTAATTGCATCAATATGTGTTGTGCAAACAACAAACACTTCCAAAATATCCACTGTGGCTAATAGTTCCATGGTGTACTCGATCAACGGAATGTTGCAAATAGGCATCAAGCACTATTTTTTAATAATTAAAACGGCTGATATCAATGATGCTCGCATCAACTTACTCTAGGCATTTCATGAGAGATGGGGAGGAATTGTTCCTCAAAAGAGTCTGTTAAAATGACAGCTTGGAAAGGTGCTTCTTCCTCTTGGTTGTTTTCGTTGTTGCTGGGCTTCTTTTGCTTGGGAGGCATGCTGTCAATAGTTCAGTAAAACACACAAAATATTGATATCGCGTTTACCTTGTGAAGAGTGTGCCTCAGTTTTTTTTTTTTTTTTTTTTTTTTCTGGTTTCTTGGTGACTCCCTTTACTTTTGGGATGCTTTTGTTGACCATTCGTTAAATGTGCCCTTCTACCTGAAAGAGACCAGATTGCCATCGGTTGATGTATATGGAGAACTTAAACTGTATATAACTGCAAAATTGGTGCTAGAGATATTTTCAAAATCTGATTTTGTTGTTGAATGATCTCTGAATGACTTTCACACATCTGAAACTCCCCTTTTCGACAAAAAAAAAATGCCATCATGAGCCATATAGTGTAAAGTGATTAGTGAATATATTGAATATTAAACAGTTCAAATACAAACAAAAAAATTCTTCAAGGTCAAAGACAGACTTATTTCGCCTTACATTTAATGGCATATGCTATAACCAAATGGCTTATCTAATGCATTTGTACAACAAAAAAAAAATAAGCAATGAAAAAATGAACGTTATTTTCCAATTATAATCTCAAGATAATCACGTATACAATAGTCAAAAATGGTCGCTCGAACAATGTCCTCTTTCAGATGCAGATTACCCTAATTTTTGATGACAAAATTGCTTCCATCAAATGCGCAACGAACTCTTATATTTTAGCGCAAAATAGCCGAGTACGGCCATTTTTTCATCAAGGAGTACAAATGCAGGAACCACTTTCAATTTGTCTGACCAGGGTTCATTCGATTCACGTTATCTGTACTATAGAATACAATAGAAAGTGGTTTTCTTAATTTAGGCAGTTCCTTTGCATCAGGTGTTGTGTCACCTATTAGGAATAACAGGCCTTGCCATCCTGTTGGAGAGATATTTTTGATTTTCGGGTTTCAAGTAACTATACAATCGAGAGTATACCTTACTTTGGTAAGATTACAAGTTCATTGGACTAAGCGCATGCAGCTAATAGGTTTGAAAAGCTAAAATTTCGGCAATAGTCATTTGAAATGCTTGGCTTTTTGCCTTGAGAGATCTGCAGTTTACCTTGCAATAACAATTTCATGCGAAGCTCGAGTCTTCCCCTGAATTGGAGTGTAAAAAAAAAAAAAGCTGGCAAATTGCATAGGCAGAGTAATACGATATTGTTTCAAGTTAATAAAAGAAATCAATTAGGTGGGAACACCCATGACTTGATTCACATAACAAGGAAAGCCAAAAACTGACAGTAAAACCAGAAGAATGACATCCCAAGGCCGAGAACTTTCTTTTTTCGTATGGAATCTAATAGATGCTCTTTTTGACATCGGTATTCAAAACTTGCCTTTTGATGGTGAAATACATTGGATCAAGTTCCAGGCAATTGATTAGTACGAAAAATTTATGCCTAAGATCCACCTGGATGTTTCTAAAAAAGATATTTTTTGTAAGTTAGATGCTCTCAAAGTTTGAATATCGATTTTATTTTGTGCATCAAACTTGAAATTTGTACTACACAATGCTTGAAAAAGTATAGCCGTGTAACATTCTCACAGATATCGTATTTTCAGATTTTGTAGGTACCCCCAAATATTTGATTTGAAAATACGCTATTGCAAAATAAACCCAGTTATGAAAGTTCTTGGTACACACTGCCTTTGGTGAGCATGTACTCAATTTTTCAAATTCATCTGAATCAAACAACTCCATATACATGTTCAAAGAGTCCCAGGAAGCTCAAATGCAACACAGAATCATGATGTCAATACAAAAAATCATGTATCAATCCAATCAATTTGAAGGTGTAACAACAAGATTGCTGAAATCATGATATATTTGGATGTGCCGATGGTTACACCAAATTTGTATCCTTGATATGTGTTTGACCATTCTTCTCTTTTCTCTTTTTCTCTCTACTTTGTTTTTTTTTGTTTTTATTAATCTTCAACCGGCAAGAACGAGAACTACAAGAAAAAAAGAGCGAACAGAAGAACCGGCATCTAGTTTCTTTTTTTTTTGTTTAATTTTGCAAAGTTATGAAACGCTCCTCAACTGGCGATTTTACTAAGAATAAGAAATTGTGTTTATCATCCTCGCCTACGCACAGCAACGATAGCAACGACGACATACAGAGCGATAGTGCTAGCAAAAGTAATTTAATGACAGATATCATGGAGCAAGTCAAGGAGATGGTCCTGCATCTTGACAAAGGCGACCTGGACTTTTGCATTTCGCAATCACCATTAGTAAATAGCGATGAGAACGATGATGATATGTCAATAGCACTGCATCATGCTTTGAGGAATATTGCACAGAAGCAATTAAGGCTAGAAACAGAGAATAAAAGATACCAAATAGCCATTAAACAGCAACACCACTTGCTGACACAGCACCAGCAACCACACAATCAATCACAAAAAGACGAGCAAGAACAAGAAGAAAAGGAATCTGTTGTAAATAGTAATAATGGAACTCCCGAAGATTGCATTTCTTCTTTTCGACGATCACCAATGTTGGAAAAACTGCAATTAGCTCCAACAACTGGTAAATCGATGTTTTGCTCTATCTTTTTCTAATTTAACATTAACATGATCATTAAAAAAAAAACAAAAAAAAAACAAAAAAAAAACAAAACAAAACAAAAAAAGATAAAATGAAGACTCAAAATGACAATAGCACCTGTCAAAACTGCGTAAATCAAGCAGTTCAAGTTGCAAGAGCTGTACATAAAGGTGTGTTAGATCAACGCATTACTTGCACCCACTCCTCGCAAAATGCCTTGAAAAATGCAGTCAATTCGATGGCAGATCAATTACAACGTATCACTAATAACGTACTGAAAGTTGCTCAAGAGACAGCTGTAGAAGGCAAACTAGGCGTTCAAGCAGAATGCGATGATAATATGGAAGGCGTTTGGCGTGATTTCATTTTAAACTTGAACAGCATGACGAGAAGCCATTTGGAGCAAGTGAGAGATATTGCAGATG
Organism: Parasitella parasitica; assembly: GCA_025201805.1. Taxonomy (NCBI): domain Eukaryota; kingdom Fungi; phylum Mucoromycota; class Mucoromycetes; order Mucorales; family Mucoraceae; genus Parasitella; species Parasitella parasitica. Next base: position 93,174 of record MU619247.1, read on the forward strand.
TATCGACCGCTATTGCAAGAGGCGACCTTAGCAAAACAATGACAGTTCCTGTTTACGGCGAAACCTTGATCTTAAAAAACACATTCAACACTATGGTCAACCATCTAAATTTTTTTGCGTCTGAAGTTACCAGAGTCGCTCATGAAGTTGGCACAGAAGGAAAGCTTGGAGCGCAAGCCAAAGTGGCTGGCGTTGATGGCATTTGGAAGGAACTGACAGACAACGTCAACACCATGGCAACCAATTTAACAAATCAAGTCAGAGACATTGCGCATGTTTCGAAAGCTGTTGCTAGGGGTGATCTTTCAAAGAAAGTTAAAGTAGAAGTCAAAGGCGAAATGCTGGATTTGAAGAATACGATTAATACTATGGTGGACCAGGTAAATGAAAAGGTCATAACCAACTATAATTCAATCACTAAATTAAGGCTATGAGTCAAGTTGTCTACGTTTGCAGTCGAAGTGACGCGTGTATCGCTGGAGGTTGGAACTGAAGGCAAATTAGGTGGCCAAGCTGTTGTGAAAGATGTTGGAGGCACGTGGAAAGATTTGACAGATAACGTAAACATGATGGCGTTGAAGATCACCAGTCAAGTGCGAGATATTGCAGCTGTTGCAAAAGCTGTGGCCGAGGGCGATCTAACCAAAAAAGTAAAAGCAAATGCTCAAGGCGAAGTTTTGGAATTGAAAAATACAATGAATCAAATGGTAAGAAGGTCTACCATCAATCCAATAACTAAAGTTTAATCGTTTATCGTAATTGTACAGGTTGATCAGCTAACAAACTTTTCGGCCGAAGTGAGGAGAGTCTCATTGGAAGTGGGTGTTGAGGGCAAGCTAGGCGGACAAGCCGTAGTCAAAGACGTCGGAGGTGCCTGGAAAGACCTGACGGATAATGTCAATACAATGGCCGCTAATCTCACCACTCAAGTACGATCTATCGCAGAAGTAACAACGGCTGTCGCTAAAGGTGATCTCTCCAAAAAGATTGCTGTAGAGACCCGAGGCGAAATCTGGGATTTGAAGAACACAGTAAATAATATGGTGGATCAACTTCGTGTGTTTTCAACAGAAGTAACCCGCGTAGCCAAGGAAGTGGGTACGGAAGGAAAATTGGGCGGACAAGCCCGAGTACCGAGTGTTGATGGTACCTGGCGTGTCCTCACTGATAATGTCAATACTATGGCCTCAAATTTAACAACCCAAGTGCGCTCTATCGCTGTTGTTACCAAGGCTGTTGCTAATGGTGATTTGTCCAAAAAGATCGAAGTTGAATCAGGCGGCGAAATCTCGGAGCTCAAGAACATTGTGAACGATATGGTTGATCAACTGAGGGTGTTTGCATCTGAAGTGACCCGTGTTGCTCGTGAGGTTGGTACTGACGGTAAATTAGGCGGCGAAGCTGTTGTTCCAAAGGTCAGCGGAACCTGGAAAGATCTGACAGACAACGTCAATACTATGGCTGCTAATTTAACGACGCAAGTTCGATCAATTGCACTGGTTACAAAAGCGGTTGCAAAGGGCGACCTGTCAAAGAAGATTCATGTTGAAACGAGAGGCGAAATACTAGATCTCAAGAATACCGTCAATAGCATGGTGGATCAACTTAATGTATTTGCAGCAGAGGTCACGCGTGTGGCTAAAGAAGTAGGCACTGAGGGTAAACTTGGCGGCCAAGCTCTGGTCCCTAATGTAGATGGCACATGGATGGATCTAACAGATAATGTCAACCAAATGGCTGCTAATCTCACCAATCAAGTCCGTTCCATCGCCGAGGTTACCAAAGCCGTTGCTTTGGGCGATCTTTCCAAAAAGATTGAGGTTGAGTCAGGCGGTGAGATCTCAGAGCTTAAGAACACTGTAAATGACATGGTGGATCAATTGAGAGTGTTTGCTTCTGAAGTAACGCGTGTGTCGAAAGAGGTGGGCACTGAAGGCAAACTAGGCGGCCAGGCAGTTGTTCAAGGGGTGGCTGGCACATGGCACGAATTAACCGACAATGTCAACATCATGGCTGCAAATCTCACGAATCAGGTCCGCTCCATTGCTTATGTTACCAAGGCAGTTGCTTTAGGCGATCTGTCAAAGAAAATTGAAGTAGAGTCCGGTGGCGAGATTCTGGAAGTAAAGAATATAGTCAATAGTATGGTTGATCAACTCAATGTCTTTGCGTCCGAAGTATCTCGAGTGGCCCGTGAAGTTGGAACAGATGGCAAATTAGGTGGCCAAGCGGTTGTGCCTAACGTTGGCGGTACTTGGAAAGACTTGACAGAGAACGTCAATCATATGGCTGCCAATTTGACAAACCAAGTGAGATCCATTGCTGAAGTGACTAAGGCTGTAGCAAATGGGGATATGAGCAAGAAGATCGAAGTTGAGTCTGGAGGAGAAATCCTCGAGCTTAAGGACACTGTGAACAATATGGTAGACCAATTGCGTATATTTGCTTCAGAAGTAACTCGGGTGTCCAAGGAAGTAGGAACTGAAGGAAAATTAGGCGGCCAAGCAGTCGTTCAAGGCGTCGCGGGTACCTGGAAGGATTTAACAGACAACGTCAACATGATGGCCGCAAATTTAACGACTCAGGTGCGGTCCATTGCAGAAGTAACGGAAGCTGTTGCGCTTGGCGATCTTTCCAAAAAAATTGATGTGGAGACTCGAGGCGAAATTCTAGATTTAAAGAACATTGTCAACGACATGGTTGATCAGCTACGAATCTTTGCCTCTGAAGTGACTCGCGTATCAAAAGAAGTAGGGACAGAGGGTAAACTTGGTGGACAAGCCGTCGTGCAGGATGTCGCTGGTACATGGTTCGAGCTTACAAGAAGTGTCAACATCATGGCTGCCAACTTGACAAATCAAGTCAGATCCATCGCTGAAGTAACAAAAGCTGTCGCACTTGGAGATCTTTCTAAAAAGATTGAAGTTGAATCAGGTGGCGAAATCTTGGAGCTGAAGAACATTGTCAATGATATGGTAGACCAGCTCCGTGTATTTGCTTCTGAGGTCACTCGTGTAGCAAAGGAAGTGGGGACCGAGGGCAAGCTGGGCGGCCAAGCAGTCGTGCAAGGCGTAGCGGGTACCTGGGAAAGTCTGACAGACAATGTGAATATCATGGCTGCCAATTTGACAGATCAAGTTCGATCTATTGCCGAAGTTACCAAGGCTGTTGCCCTCGGTGATCTTTCTAAAAAGATCGAGGTCGAATCAGGTGGTGAAATCTTGGAATTGAAGAATATTGTCAATAGCATGGTTGATCAATTGAATGTGTTTGCGTCAGAAGTATCTCGCGTAGCCAAGGAAGTAGGCACTGACGGTAAACTGGGTGGACAAGCTGTTGTTCCAAATGTTGGTGGTACCTGGATGGACTTGACAGACAATGTGAATCAAATGGCTGCCAATCTCACGTCGCAAGTGCGTTCTATTGCTGAGGTAACAAAGGCTGTGGCTCTGGGTGACCTGTCCAAAAAAATTGAGGTTGAGTCAGGCGGTGAAATCCTTGAATTGAAAAACATTGTCAACAGCATGGTTGACCAGTTGAACGTCTTTGCGTCCGAAGTGTCACGAGTAGCTAGAGAAGTAGGCACCGATGGTAAGCTCGGTGGTCAGGCCGTTGTGCCAAATGTCGATGGCACTTGGATGGACCTTACGGATAACGTAAACCAAATGGCAGCCAACCTCACATCGCAGGTGCGTTCTATTGCTGAGGTTACAAAAGCTGTAGCTCTTGGTGACTTATCAAAGAAAATCGAGGTCGAGTCTGGCGGTGAAATCTTGGAAGTAAAGAACATTGTCAACAGTATGGTCGACCAATTAAACGTATTCGCGTCTGAAGTATCTCGAGTTGCTCGCGAAGTAGGGACTGACGGTAAACTAGGTGGTCAGGCTGTAGTTCCAAACGTCGGGGGCACTTGGATGGATCTTACTGATAACGTGAATCAGATGGCTGCCAATCTTACATCGCAAGTGCGTTCTATCGCAGAAGTGACAAAGGCTGTAGCTCTCGGTGATCTGTCAAAGAAAATTGAGGTGGAGTCAGGTGGCGAAATCTCTGGATTGAAGAATACTGTAAATGACATGGTGGACCAGCTGAATGTGTTTGCATCTGAAGTATCTCGTGTAGCTAGAGAAGTGGGTACCGAAGGTGAATTAGGCGGCCAGGCGATTGTACCCAATGTTGGTGGCACTTGGATGGACTTGACTGACAATGTTAATCAAATGGCGGCAAATTTAACCACTCAGGTTCGGTCTATCGCTGAAGTTACAAAAGCAGTTGCGTTAGGTGATCTTTCAAAGAAAATCGAGGTGGAATCAGGTGGAGAGATCTTGGAGCTGAAGAATATTGTGAACAGTATGGTCGACCAACTAAATGTGTTTGCGTCTGAAGTATCTCGTGTAGCTAGAGAAGTCGGAACAGAGGGCAAACTAGGCGGCCAAGCTGTTGTACCCAACGTCGATGGTACCTGGATGGACCTAACAGACAATGTAAATCAAATGGCTGCTAATTTAACCTCTCAAGTGCGTTCGATAGCCGAAGTTACCAAGGCTGTGGCTCTGGGTGATCTTTCCAAGAAAATCGAAGTGGAGTCTGGCGGCGAAATCCTCGAATTGAAAAATATTGTCAATAGTATGGTGGGTCAGCTCAACGTGTTTGCTTCTGAGGTATCTCGCGTGGCAAAGGAGGTGGGTACTGATGGCAAACTTGGGGGCCAAGCTGTTGTGCCTAATGTCGGTGGTACTTGGATGGATTTGACAGATAATGTGAATCAAATGGCTGCAAACCTTACCTCTCAAGTGCGTTCCATCGCTGAAGTGACCAAAGCTGTGGCTCTGGGCGATTTATCAAAGAAAATTGAGGTCGAGTCCGGGGGAGAAATCTCTGAGCTCAAGAATACAGTAAACGACATGGTGGATCAATTGAATGTGTTTGCTTCAGAGGTGTCTCGGGTGGCAAAAGAAGTTGGCACTGAAGGCAAGCTGGGCGGCCAAGCAGTCGTCAAGGGCGTCGCTGGTACTTGGAATGAGCTGACTGATAATGTCAACATCATGGCTGCTAATTTGACATCCCAAGTTCGTTCGATTGCAGAGGTAACCAAAGCCGTTGCTCTTGGTGATCTGTCCAAGAAGATCGAGGTGGAGTCTGGTGGGGAGATATCCGAATTGAAGAACACTGTCAATGATATGGTGGATCAACTTCGCGTATTTGCTTCAGAAGTGACTCGTGTAGCAAAGGAAGTGGGCACTGAAGGCAAGCTAGGCGGACAAGCCGTTGTTAAGGGTGTTGCCGGCACTTGGAATGAGCTGACGGACAATGTCAACATTATGGCTGCCAATCTAACTACTCAAGTTCGCTCCATTGCCGAAGTAACCAAAGCTGTAGCCAGCGGTGACATGAGCAAGAAGATTCATGTTGAAACTCGGGGCGAAATATTGGAACTAAAGATTACTGTGAACAGTATGGTGGATCAGCTGCGAGTTTTTGCATCTGAAGTTACTCGTGTTGCTCGGGAGGTTGGCACCGAAGGTAAATTAGGTGGACAAGCTACAATCGTTGGAGTGGATGGTACCTGGAAAGACCTGACGGACAATGTCAATCTCATGGCTTGCAATTTGACCGACCAGCTACGTTCGATTGCTGCTGTTTGCAAAGCTGTTGCGCAAGGTGATTTATCCAAGAAAATCGAAGTTGAAGTACACGGTGAGATCGCTGAATTGAAGAATACTATAAACACCATGGTAGACCAATTGAGTTCATTTGCCTCTGAGGTAACAAGAGTTGCCAAAGAAGTCGGTACTGAAGGTAAACTAGGCGTGCAAGCCCAAGTTGAGGATATCGAAGGTCTCTGGAGAGACATTACCAGCAATGTTAATACCATGGCGTCCAATCTCACTACTCAAGTTCGTGCTTTTGCTCAAATTTCTGCTGCTGCGACAGAAAATGATTTCTCTCGCCTCATCACTGTAGAAGCTTCTGGTGAAATGGATTCTCTCAAGACCAAGATCAATCAAATGGTGAATTCGCTGCGTGATGCAATCCAAAAGAACAGACAGGCTAGAGAAGCAGCCGAACTGGCAAACCGTTCCAAGAGCGAGTTTCTGGCCAACATGAGTCACGAAATCCGCACGCCCATGAATGGTATCATTGGCATGACATCGTTAACATTGGAAACCGAGTTAACTCGCCAGCAAAGAGAAAACCTAATGATTGTTTCCAGTCTTGCAAACAGTCTGCTGAGCATCATTGATGATATCTTGGATATTTCCAAGATTGAAGCTGGTCGTATGACAATCGAATCAATCCCATTCTCACTTCGCTCTGCCATTTTCAGCGTCCTCAAGACCTTGGCCGTCAAGGCAAATCAGAAGAAATTAGACTTGATTTACAATGTGGATAGTGCCATTCCTGATCAGTTGATTGGCGACGCTCTCCGTCTAAGACAAGTGATCACTAATCTCATCGGTAATGCTGTCAAATTCACAACCCAGGGCGAAGTTTCTCTAGAAACCAAGGTGGTGAGTATTGAGGGGGATAGTGTTATTGTCGAACTTTGTGTTCGAGACACTGGTATTGGAATTCAAGAAGACAAGCTGAATGTCATATTTGATACGTTCTGCCAAGCGGATGGTTCAACAACGTAAGTATTAGTTGATATGCATCTACCGAATGAACGTCTAATATGATGATATATAGTCGTGAATATGGTGGCACTGGACTTGGCCTGTCCATTTCCAAGCATTTGGTGCAGCTAATGGGAGGTGATCTGTGGGTAACATCGATGTATGGCCGTGGATCGCAGTTCTACTTTACTCTCAACTTCAAGACATACCCCAAAGAGCAGCATGATGCATTTGAAAAGATGAAGCGCTTCAAAGGACGCAATATTTTGTTCTTGGATGGTAATGGTGATCAAATGGAGGTAGAGACAAAACTGAAAGAACTTGGCTTGAATCCGTTCCGCGTTACTGGCATCTCTGAAGGAGTAAACATAACCAATCTGGTTGTGTCTCAATCTCAAAACAGCAAGCAAACACCTATATTTGATACAGTTCTTGTAGACAATATGACCTATGCTGAGAAGATTCGCGAGGCAGTTCATTTGCGTTATACGCCCATTATTCTCATTGCTCCTGAAATTCATCGCCTCAACATGAAATTATGCATTGACCTGGGCATTACAGGCTACATGAATTCCCCTGTCAGCTTATCCGATCTTGCTTATACTCTTTTACCAGCACTTGAGAGTAATTCATCATTGCCAAGTGATTCAGCTATACCCGTTCCATTGGAAATTCTGCTGGCAGAGGATAACATTGTGAATCAGAAGTTAGCAGTGCGCATTTTAGAAAAGTTTGGGCACAAGGTTAAAATCGTCTCTAATGGAAAATTAGCTGTTGAAGCATTTGAAATCAACACTTATGATTTAATCTTGATGGATGTGCAAATGCCTATCATGGGTGGTTTTGAAGCGACTCAAAAGATTCGTGAGATCGAACACAATTCTGGCACTGGCTCCCATGTTCCGATTATTGCTTTGACTGCACATGCCATGATCGGTGATCGTGAAAAGTGTCTACAATCTGGCATGGTATGACCTGTTTATATTTTTTGAATTGCCGTGTACTAAGTTTATATATACAATAGGATGAATATGTTACCAAGCCCTTGCGATTCCCCGAGTTGATTGCAGCTATAAAGAAATTTGCTCCTCAATCTGCTCATGCTATGCTCATGCATAAACCTAACAAAAAACGCTAAATGATAGTTTGCTGTAAATGGTCTTTTCATGTAATATATCCCATTCTTCTTGAATAAAAAAGCTTATAGTGTCGTGGAGCTAGTTATTCAAAATATATATATATATATATACTTCAATACGGAATTATGCATATTTTCGTATAAAAGCTTATGTTTGTTCTATTGTGATATAGCTTAGTTGCTGCGCAATCAGTTTGGGAAGAAGTAAAAGTAAATATGGGGCAATTAAATTGGATTTTTAGCTTAGATATATACTAATGCATAAGGTATTTAGGAAAGTGGCTCCAACAGACAAGTAATGCTAGTAGATCTAGGGGATTTATGTTTTGAAAATACATTCGATCTCTCAAAAAGCTTTGATATGTTTTTTGAAGGATTAAAATTATAATAAACTTAGAGGAGCAATTTTGAAAAATATTTATAAATGTAGAGTGTTCAAAACGACATTTTGGCCAATGACAAGTTGTATTTATGAATCCAGAGAAGCTATACAAAAAAAATACAAATTTAGCCTTCGTCGACCTTAAAAGCATCAATATGAAGACATTCGAATATAAAAGAGCGAAGAACCGAGATCTAACCTGGAAAACTTGGCATTGACTTGGCGCTATCTGGCAACAACATTGGTTTTCATGTTTTTGTTGATTTCTATAAAATTACCAGATGATATCACAAATTAACATATCAGAATTGCATATAATAGATGATAGGCTGCCATAAAGAGCAAAATAAACACTGTCTTATGCGCCATAAGAACAGGCATGATCATCGCTATTTGAGCATAACTTGGGTTCCATTGGGCAACGTCTCTAACAAAAGTTATATGCAAAAACACTTTTTTTTATGTCGGAGTTTGAAATGTGATATCACGTGCGTGGTGGAGTTTAAAATCATAGGCCATTTGCAGCATAGTATTATGATGATGGATGTTGCTGTAGTAGATGTTACAGCTATTAAATCAATATAAACTTATTTGAAGAAACTTGATATGAGATTAAGAAATTGATTTCAGCATGGATAGATAATTATATAGTGTATTTTTTCTTGTAATTATACAAAATCAAATTTGATTTTCATAAATAACGAAAAAGTTCGCTCATTGTACATCTATAGATGAAAATACCGATATCTATAAAGTTATCAAGTGTGATGTGTCAATTTCTCAACCGGAAAGCAATCTCAAGTAAACTCAATCCTGAATGTAATAAGAAACATATCCCAATGGATCATGTTCCATATTCATAGCTCAACATGAGTTCATGGACAATAGATACAATATCTATCGTTCCATTCTTAAATCTGATCTGCCATAATTATAGACAGGAGATCATGGCAATGTACTTCAATTGAAGATTGAAGATTGTCAAATGATGTGATGTGATACGCTTGTGTAAATTAGAGGATAAAGTCTCTGTTTCAAATCAAGAAGGTTATTCCTGCTGTAGGTAACACAGATCTGAGCACCAGGATAAAGGTCAAGGCACTGTCAGATCAAAGACGTGTAGCTCTTGTTGTATAACCTCATATCGTACCCTGTCAAGTAGATTGTCACTGTGAATTAGTCTTGTCAATTATTAATCTAAAAAAGTCACCATAAAGTTATGTAGCTGTAAAAAGTATAAATAGCAGATGCAATTTCGATCTTAAATAAAGTATCGTATCTCGTTAACATTTGGTTTTTATTATCTTTTTTAACCCAACAAAATCACACCATGTCTCACACTTAAGCATTATTCCCCCATCAGTTCACCTAGATTTGCTAGTTTATATACCATCATATTTCCATAAAATAAGCGAGATTTTTACCTGATTAATTTACAGCCGTTTTATTTCAATAATTTTTCATTCTGATAAACAAAAGAGAAATGAAACGGTAGTAAATTGTATAGCGTGATATAAAATTTCTGTAATTAATCATCCAAGTAATGTCATATATCACAATCAAACTGACAATGTTAAAAGAAAGTAGGTCTGCACTACAGTATCGTTTTATTAAGCGTACAGCTACATGCCTCAGGTTATAATTTTAAAGCTTGCTATCTTTTATCAATTCAACTACAATATCACCACCATCAATCAAATCGTTGGGAGCTGCATAAATTGTCTTTACTGTCCCAGCAGCAGAGGCTTGAATGACGGTTTCCATCTTCATGGCGCTCATTACAAATAACTGTTGACCTGGAGCAACTAGATCTCCTTCTTTAACATTGATCTCAACCACCATACCTGTTACAGGAGATCCAATATCTGTAAGAGTACGAGGATTTGCCTTGCGACGCAAAGTAGAAGAGGCGCCAATTGCCGATTTACGAGTCAAAGCAATTGAGACAGGATTTTGCATGGAAGGGAAAGAGGTTTGAATTTGCGCAATAAATGCATCAGGAAAATTGTTAGTCGAGATGGAATCAATCTGAAGGGAGTGGACAGATTCAATAGTGCTTGTTTCCAAGTTACTGATTTCAATATTGAATGCATCTCCTGGTTTGAATTGGACAGATGTGGGAGCTATGGCTGCTGTTGTTCTTGAAATAGAGTCTTTCATGCTAGTTTCCAGTCTTTTGTGCGAGGATTTTCCTAGCTGAATTGTTGCATCTATCAAGCTATCCATTTTTTCTTCGAGTGATTTGATGTGGACGTGCGATAATTGATCCCCAATGAAGGATTGGTCTGAAATGACGGCAATCAAGAATTGAATATTCGTTTCTACGCCCTCGATAACAGTATTTAGAAGAGCATGACTCAATTTGGACAAAGCATCTTGGTAAGATTGACCAGTGACAATTATCTTGGCCAGAAGCGAGTCGAATGTCTATCAGAAGGCGCATCAAGGGGCTTTTTAGTGCCAAGTCAAATATACAGTTTCGCCAATATTTCTTACGGGGAGGACAACACACCCAGGTTGAATCCATGTATCAACTCGGATACCGTGGCCCTGAGGAAAATAAACCGTGTTTATTTTGCCCACCGAAAGCATATTGTTGTTGAGAGGGTTTTCAGCAACAACTCGTGCTTGGATGGAAACAAGTCGGCTGGGCTGAATTGCATCTTGTAAGAGGCCTAAATGTTGTAAACTTTCACCCAAAGCAACTCTGATTTGTGTTTGGACAATATCAACATGAGTAATTTGTTCTGAAATAGTGTGTTCTACTTGAATACGAGGATTTACTTCTAAAAAGTAAAATTCGCCTTTATCGGGAAGAACAAGAAACTCAACTGTTCCAGCAGAGTTATACTGAATATACTTTGCCAATTGAATAGCTGCATGATGAATTTTATCTCGAAGTTGCGTAGATAGACAAGGACAAGGGGCAACCTATTAAAAAGGTATTATGTTGACATTGCATGCAAAGATAACCTTTGAAAAATCTTTCTACATATACATAGATATTTACCTCTAATATCTTTTGATAGCGCCTTTGAATTGAGCAATCTCTTTCAAAGAGATGAGTGACATTTCCATAATTATCACCAATGATTTGAACCTCGATATGTTTAGCACCTGTAATAGCTTTTTCAATGAAAACTTGCTTGGAGGGAGACTCATTGATGCATCGTGTAAGAGATTCAGGCACCTCGTTGGCATTGTGCACCATTCTAATTCCTCTGCCGCCACCTCCATCACGAGCTTTCAGCATGACAGGATATTCAAATTTATCTGCAAAATCAAAGACTTGTTCAGGGGTAGAAATGGATTCTTCTGTACCGGGAATCACAGGTACACCTGCGGCTTTGGCAACCTGACGAGCAGATACCTTATCGCCAACTGAAGAGATGCATGCGGCGGAAGGGCCAATGAAAAGAATTCCAGATTCCTTGCATTTGTTTGCTAAATCTGTAGATTCAGACAAGAATCCGTAGCCTGGGTGAATTGCAGTTGCATGAACACTAGTTATTCGTGAGAATACGTGACATTATAGCAATTCTGACATTATGATTACCTCTTTGCTGCATCGATGATCTGTTGAGGGTGCAAGAATGACATATTATTGGCCAACTTGATAGATTCATGGGCATTCAGACAATGGGATTTGTCTTGATCATCAGCATAAACAGCGACTGTCTTGAGGCCTAGTTCAATTGCTGCTGTTATGATACGGATAGCAATTTCGCCACGGTTAGCAACTAGTATTTTTGTCATTGTAACTGGAGAAAGGTATAATGAAATGCATTTTTATTTCGTCTATTAAATATAGGCATTGTGTGTAATTTACTTGACTCAGCACTCTCAATTGTTTTCCCCACGGAGCACTGGTTAAAACCAAGACTTTAAATATGAAAATACCGATATAGAATTGGACGCAAACCCCACAAGAATACATTTTAAGCCATCTACAGCCGACTGAAATATGGATAGTGTTCGATGTATCTGTAGTATAGCGAATGCGAGGACTAGCAGAGATAGAGCAACAAGAGACATGAAGCCATACACTTGTGATGGCGGCAATACGATTAGTTGTTGCACTATGGATGTTGCTATGGGGTTTGATGCATTATTGCTGCTGCCATATAAATGTGTCGTGGTTGATATCGTGATGGGCACACTCATTGTGAATAAACTTCCTACTGTGTTCGTTTGCTGCTGCATCACTATTTCATTAGCTTTGCTTTTCTTTCTCCAAAATTTCTTTCGTAAGAATGGCTCTGTGTGCACTGCAGCCGCCTTCTCCTTGTGAAAGTAGTCTTTAAATTTAGTCAGTTGCGCTTTGAAACTCATATTGGTATTCTCTTTTGGTATGATATTATCTCTTGGAAGTAAACGACTGATCCTACAGTTTTTTTTCAGTTTGCTCCCCACAAACAAGATCCATAGTAAAACTCAGTCTGGAATTAGGTTTCGACAACTGCAAAACAGCACCTTCTTTCTGCAATGGCGGCATGTACGTCATCGTTTTTAGGATGAAGTTCAAGATCAATCTTAAGCTGGTCTGTGAGCTTTGGCTTTGTGCCAAATGACGTTACTCGCCATCTTACCTGTAATCGCTTCTACATATCCACTTTCAGCGTCTGCAATAACTGGTGAGCTCAATCGATATCTCAGCTTTGAGGTCTAACATGAAGTTAACAGCAGCAATGTCCGTGCAACAAAGGACTCAGTATACCAGTTCCTTGACATTAGTTGCATACTGAGTGCCTCTCGTCCAAAAATGTTTCGATGGATGGTGGCCCCCAATTTTTGATAAATGTTGGCTATTCAGAGCAGCTCCTCTGGATGTATGAGCCTCTGCGTTGGTGGTCATTATAAGCACAAAGCGCGATACAATCAAATGCATAATGGTCCTTTTAATCTCACCGCCACAAACATTCACGAAAACAAAACAAATTCCTGGCTGTTTTTAGCTATAATCAGTTGCTGACCTAAACAGCTACAAGCTGGAAATATCTATCGACAGCAGCTTGCTACTTTGGGGAGCGGCAGAATATCTCCAATGGCATCTAGGGAGGGGAGGGGGGGGGGCTGTTTCGATTAACAAAATAAAGCTAATTTTGTACGAATGACTACCTCTTGAGCGACATGTACTTTGAGCCGTAGTTTTTGTGATAATTGATTAAAACCGGTACACTGTAGGCATTATTGATTTGTAAAAAGTGGGTACAATCGGCAACCAAATTTGAGCGGCGTATTTGACATTTGGCTGGTGGAAAGCACGAATCACCTTGAGCTGAATTGCGCCAAGTACCATTAAAGACACTATGGGGTCTATGCTTTAGAGTTGTTTCATCTTTTTTTTTTTTTTTTTTTTTTTTTTTTTTTTTTTTTTTTTTTTTTTTTTTTTTTTTGTCAACATGATTCCGGTTATCCCAATTATTTATTGGACGAAATGGTTCAGTATGAATCAGTGGGAGGGTTACAACATTGATGCATGTGGTCTACCGTACTCGTGTCAATTTACACACAACAGATCTCAGTTGAGGGATTCCTCAGTAGTTGTGTTCCATGCTTCAGATATGGGCGATACAAATGATTTGCCTCCTCTGGACGAGAATCGAGCTTGGGTTTACCACAATGCAGAGGCACCGAAATATCAGCCCGACATAATAGATAAAATGCAATATAGTATGACATATCGTCTAGATTCTGACTTTCCATGGGGTTATCTGGAGAAGGATTATCTGCTGCAGCATATGCAAAAGCCTGTGAACAAGCAGCAATACAAGCGAAGCACACCCGTAGTATGGATTGTATCAAACTGCAAAGCGTCGAATTACAGACACCATTATGTCCGCGAATTAAGCAAATGGATAGATGTCGATATTTATGGCCGTTGCATGAACAATCAGATATACCCTGAAAACACCACAACCGTTGATTTAATATCGCAATATCACTTTTATCTTTCGTTCGAGAATTCTAACTGCAAAGACTATGTCACAGAAAAGCTCAGCAACGCCTATGCAGCTGGTACGATACCCATTGTGGATGGTCCTACTGATTACGGGCCTTTCATACCCAACACGCATTCTGTTATACGTGTGGATCAATTCCAAAATCCAGAAGAACTGGCAACGTACCTTCAAAGAGTACTCGCAGAGAAAGAGCTGTACGACCTTTACTTTGATTATCGACGGGAGGGTGGGTTATCAGAACGCTTTATGTCAACCTTGGACTTGTTCCAACGAGGACGATGTGATTTATGTAAACTGGCATATGAGCGATACTTGAACATGTCGCTCTACTACCCCGGGAAGAAAATCTATCTGGACAACACCTGCATAGATAGCAAGCTTTACAGCTTTAAAAAAACAGCTGTTTGGAGAATATATTTGCCTTTGATATTATTGACGCTGGTCATTTTACTTTCAATCTTACAGCGGAGACGACACGCATACAGCAAATTGAAAAGTAGATTACCTTGCGCGTAATGTAGTACATGTCACTCCCGTATTCCTCTACATTCAAATAGATCAAAAAGGGCATTTCCTTTTTTTTTTCTCTCCCCCCCCCCTTTCTTTGCTTTGCTTTGCTTTGCTGAATAAACCACATATAAATCATGAATCATCACCACAAACCCTTTGTAAAGCGAGTGTTGGCTCTTTTTAAGAAAACACACCAAGATGATGATTCAACCAAGTATCCCTCGGCACTAAACGCTAAATATATAATCCATGAAAAGACTTTGGGCGTTGGCTCATTTGCCGTCGTGAAAGAGTGTTCTGACCGTTCCACAGGGGAAAAGTGTGCAGTCAAGATCATTTTAAAAAGTGTCATTGCAGGTGGGTAACAGCTTGTTGTTCGGATAATCGGGATCAAAAGAATCTTGACACTTGTTAATAGGAAAAGAACACATGCTGGACACTGAGTTAGGTGAGTCTTTAGTAGTAGCTATTCAACCGGATTTTCTGGTGTCTTATCTGTATATATTTGTATAATATATGCGTAATCTTAGAAATCTTCAAGAAGGTTCGCCACAAACATATCGTGTCTTTGCATGACATTTACGAATCCCCAGACGCAGTTTATATTGTCACGGTATAGCTTGTCCATTTTTTTTTAGAGCACCCCCAAAGTCAGTTTTAATCTTACTCTTCAATCCTAGGATCTCTGCACGGGTGGTGAATTATTCCAGCGTATTGTGGAAAGGGGAACCTACACTGAGGCTACCGCTGCGGATCTCGTTCGTCAAATGCTTGAAGGCTTGGCATATTTGCACTCCCAAGATGTAGGTTTTTTTTTTTTTTTTTTTTTTTTTTTTTTTTTTTTGTTTATCGTTATTTCTGTGCATTTTTCATACTGAGAAGATTGTCTTGAATAGATTGTTCACCGCGATATAAAGCCTGAAAACGTAAGTCAACAATATGCAACCGTTAGTACCACGTACACTCACGATTTATACTACTGCGTGCTCTTAGCTGCTGTTCAAGACACCTGCAGAGAATGCAGAGTTACTCATTACTGATTTTGGGTTATCTAAACTGCTGAAAAATCACAACCAGGTTTTGACTACAGCATGTGGTACCCCGGGCTACGTAGCTCCCGAAGTTCTCAAAGGTACTGGGCATGGTAAGCCTGTCGACATCTGGAGTGTTGGTGTGATTATGGTAAGTGTGTGCAAATACCTAATGGTAATTTTGTCTGAAGTCTATTGCAAAAAAAAAAAAAAGTATACGCTTTTGAGTGGATTTACCCCGTTTTATGGTGAAGGTAAGGAGCAAGGCGTGTTTGGGTATCCTCATACTGATATAGTACACTACTAGACCAGAATGAATTATTCGATTCAATCATGAAGGGCAAATACGATTTTGACGACGAAAATTGGGAAGACATCTCTGATGAAGGTACAGTTTGAGAAATCCGAATGTCAGCTATAATTTATACCAACGACCTTTTGTCCCCTAGCCAAAAATCTGATCAACAAGCTTCTTACTTTTGATCCAAACAAAAGAATAACGGCTGAAGAAGCAGTGAAGGATATTTGGATCACAAGTGAAGAAAATAAGGGCATCAATATTGCACCTACTGTGCTGAAAGGCTTTGAGAGCCGTAGAACACTCAAATCGCTTGTCGGTGCTGTGACAGCCATCAATAGAATGCAGCATTTTGTCCATCTCGAGGAAGAAGAAGAGGGCAATAAGAAAGCGGGAGAGGTAGAATAGGCTAGCAACACGTCTCAATACCAAAAGAAAAAGAAGCCTTATTTACTGAGCTTCCCGTCCAATAAAAAATTAGTTTGGTGGGTTAATTTGACAATTTTTTCGTGTAATTTGGTCGAATTTTTGAATCCTTGATTATTTCCCATGAAATAATATATAAAGATGAGAGAAGCATCTGCCTCTGTCATAGATCTGAGTAATATATATAGCTATATTTTTTAATTAGATGTTTGGCAACCATTACCTCTACACTACTAGTGATGTACATATTTCTTATTGGCCAAATCATCTCAGTTCTTATAAGAAATGGTGGAGGGTTTGAGCAACATTATCCTCTATATATTTCGACTGTTGGAGGACCAATGCTGCTACAAACAGCAAGGTAAATGAACATACACCGTGCCACGTAAGATTACGCTATATTTCTTTTGTATCATGAAAATTGTGAAAACACATGACTGGATAACGAAAGTGGCATCAGATTCAACAGCTTAAACACAAGGACATTCCCACAGCAACACTGTTCAAGAAAACAATCAATCCACAATAAACCCTCTTTATACAATAAATAAAATCTATATAATTCCTTTATAATCGACCAATAAGCCGCAAAAAAAACAATTAGCAGTAGGGGAACACGATAATGAATGAGCAAAGACAATAAAGAACGTTAAATACTTCGTAAGAACGACATTTGCAGTCATATCAAAGACCAAAATTACCACTAATTCCTCCCCCATAATAAGCCATATTGTTTTTAGAGGGGTAGGCATGGTATGGCTGTTGCTGCTGCTGATAGTAATTTAGTGCATGTTTCTGTTGCTGCTGCTCCTGGGAGTGATACGAGTTGGTGTACGAGGAGTTATCGACACTGTACTGATCCGAATGATTCTGATTACGAATGCGGCTGCTGCCATGTCTTTTAAACAAATTAAAAAGATTGTTACGGCTGCGGTAATGGTTTTGTGGAATCTGTTGGTGCTGGCAATGGTCTGTCATTCCGCTATCATACAATTGTTCGTGCATTGGCCATAAGTGCCGATTATAATTTTGATGTAGTTGCTGTTGCTGGTATTGCTGCTGATAGTGTTGATGCTGATGGCGTTGATGCTGATGTTGTTGATGTTGGTAATGTTGTTGCTGTTGCTGCTGCTGCTGCTGGTTTTGTTTCTGCTGCTGCTGCTGCTGATGATGGTATTGCTGTGTCAAAAGTGGGTTTCGTAATCCTGAAGTTGCTGTTGTTGCTGCTGCTTTTAGGCCAGATCTATCCATATTCATAAATGGGTTCACACTATTTCCGGAAGCTCCACCGTTTCTAAGGAACTGCTGCTGTTGCTGTTGATAATGGTGCAAAGGATTTTGAGATGAGGGCAGCAACTCATGTCGTTGCCGTTGATACAGAGAAGAATTGGGCGAATCTACTGTGGCATAATGCTCTTGTTGCTGATGCTTGCTGCGCCCGTAGTCGTCTTCATTCCGCTGTCCATTAAAAAGAGTCGACATACTTTTCTGTGATGATTTGTTTTTCAATCCGTCATGGCTACCGAGATACATAGTGCTATCATTAGACTGTCTTGAGGGATCGGAATAGTGCTGCTCTTTGGGGCCTGAATTCCAGAAATGCTGCCTATTCTCCAACTCATGAAAAGAGTGCTGATTAGCGGCCATATCAGAAAGCCAGTTATTCACATGATGGTTTCTCTGTTGATGCCAAGTTTCTGCGTTTTGGTAATAATCGCGATGGCTGCTGCTACTAATAAATGGGTGGTTCTGAAAAAGATACAGTCGAATTGTATTCAGCATATGTGTTCAAGAGAAAAAGGCTCCTTTGTAGTGATAGAGAATAGAAAAGACTTTAATAATGAATAGCATTACACCAAAGTCTTATACAGCGAAATCACCTGCTATTAGATGGATCATTGTGTACTATTGGCCTTCTCTTTTAGATGAATTGATCTCGTTATCCACACGTACCTGCACAGAAAATGAGGACCAATTTCTCTGTAATGAGTTGTGATTAATCTATCGCATTTCACGTTATCAACACTTGCTGACAATATGTGCTGATATGACCATAAAAATGCATGCATTTGCTCAAAAACGAGAATCTAGATCTTTTTGTACCACCAATCTTTAACTCGCATTGCTGATCAGCATATCGTCACATTGATCAACATTCTTCGAACAAAGGTTTGCTTAATTTTTTCGGATAAATTCATCCTGACTCCAGATTCTCTAGTCTTATAGGAACTTACGTTTTCGGTATATGCTTTAATAACACTGAGACATCTAATTTTCAAACACCTTTTTTGATGCACGTCGATGGAGGTTTTAGATTTTTCATTATCAATTGACCCGTTTTCCTCTGTAGCACCCAATTGCTTTCAGAGCAAGCTGGTTTATATCTTTGGTGCATAAACATGATAAATAGAGGATTGAGGACATCGAGTCCATGCTTAAAGCTGTGCTAGATAGCCACCTTCAACCAACGCAGTATAGCAAAGCGGCCTTGCCGATCTTCTAATGAATGATATGATCATTGATTTGGTCGCCGCTGCTGTTTTCCGCTTTATTTTAGATTTCTTTTCTATTTTTTTCTTTCCCTCTCTCTCTTTCTCTCTCTTTTGTTCTTCTGTTTCTTTTTCTTTAAACACTAACAGCAGAAAATTCGTATCATGTCGCAAGTACAACAAATAGGAAAGCCTAGTTTGCCTTCTATCCAATTTCTACTACAAGAAGGGCCTGGTAAGAATGCTTTTAATCTCTCCTTTTTTTTTTTTTTTTTTTT
>MU619247.1:112315-122446 GCA_025201805.1 Parasitella parasitica
TCAGACGAAAATACTTACACAATAGTGATGAAACTAGGCTCCATTTTACCACCACCAAATGATAATAATGGCACAGAAAACGCAGGAAATTCGATTATTCCCCCACATCAGAACAAAAGACAATTTGGACACAGAGCTTCTCGAAGCGTTAGTAGTCTTCCATTAGATTTACAGAGTTTATCGCTGCAAGCGCCTGAAGAAAGGCTCACAAACCCAGAGCCCAACCAGCACCTCATCACCAGCACTGCTCCTTCTAATCAACCGTATGGTGGAATTCCTTTCTCATCAACAGAAAAACCTCCAAGCTGGATGCTTCCCAGTGATAGGCCACCTGTAGCGATAAATTACACACCTCCAATTGTTCCGTCGTCTAGCACTCAAAAAAGAAGATCTGCATTCAGCGGAGGTCATGGGAGATCTGTTTCTGAATTCATGTTACCTCCAATATCGAATACTCCACCCTCCACGACTACTTCTACGACTCGTAGACATAGAAGAGCTGTATCTGCAAACACGGTGGATTTTATGCTTAGTCCATCTCCAAATGCTCATGTGAGAGCTCAATCTTACAGTCCTCAAGAACCATCATTAAATGGGGGGAGACAAACGCCTCCAACCTCGAATTTATTTGATCAGCTTCAAGTTGAAAATGGTACTATTAATACCACCAATAACATTGCTTCCTCCAGCACTAGCAATGTAGCATCTGATACACCGGGGCGCTATGTATGTCCTTATTGCCATAAAAAGTTTTCAAGGCCTTCCTCATTACGTATTCATACATATTCTCATACAGGCGAGAAACCTTTTGTATGTATAGAGCCTGGCTGTGGACGACATTTCAGCGTTCAAAGTAACATGAGACGGCATTTACGAGTTCATCGATCTGGACGCACTGGAAACAACAAAGCTTTGGAAGCAACTAGAGAGGAGAATGAGGCAGCATAGAGATGAAACCATTACTTTATATAGTCTCCACATATATACACATTTCTTTTTTATTTTTATTTTTTGTTTAACGAGAATATATAGCACTGTCTTCAAACTTTGCTGCAAACACATGGTATTTACCATGTACTCAGTTTGTCTCACATATTGCAAAACTAAACAGCAAAGCATTTTTATTTTTTTTCATTTTTTTTAACTATCTTAAAATCTTGTATATATTCTTTAATCATAATACCTTGTTTTTCATAATTTTTGAATAAAGAAACAAGTTTTCCTTTATCCTCAATAGTACTAGTCGATCGCTGAAACAGACAGACAAGCTCTTCATTTACTGAATATATATTATTATTATATATATATTGGCAATTGAGTCGAAATTAAATTACCCCAATGCTGAAGCTATTTTACCTTACCTTTTTACCAAGCAGACCAGAACGGAATGAAGCTTACAAGTTTTCATATAGAGAGTGTCATCTACATGCCATAATATTCACAGTTTGCAACTTTGAAGTGACTTGGGCTGTAAACAAGTTTCATCACATTCGGTAGGTGATTTTCTTACGTTAAGCAACCAAGAATGATCCACAGATAAAGGCTCTGTGCATCAAATTTCAGATTGTTGAAGCGGCATCAATCATCACTTACGTTTAATGATTCCAGTCTATATAACCAAAAATGGACTTGACAGAAGTAACAAAACTACTTTCAGCTTTTATTCATGGCAATGTAGTTTTATTCTCACCAACGCGTATTTCAGGAAATCCATTGTAGAAGATCTAATCTTCCGCATGTCATTGATAAAACTAAGAACTCAAACTCTCAACAAGATGCTCTTGTGCCAGCTAGTATGGGGAGATCTACTTATTTAGATACTTCAAATGATCTATTCTATACGTCTTGGTTTTATTATCTTGTCCGAAACAACTTGATGTTCTCTGTTATATTCTTGGCAAACTATCTCTTATAAGAATTGCCGTTGTCATGGCAATAAACTTCATATTTGATTCGACATGTCAAAAAGTTTATTTTGTTTTTTATTGGACGATAGCGGCATGATTCTTCCAAAACCTTACTGAAAGGAAAAAAAAAAAAGAAAGAAAAAAAAAAGAAGTAAAGGATTAAATATCAGTAAATATCAATGAATGCCCAAGTGCAAAAGATGAGATGAGATGAGGCTATTTTATAAAGAAAAAGTTTCTATAGTAGAACAAAAAGGATGTTCAAGGGTTTCTGGTTGATATAATATCAGCATTGCTAGATTAATGCTTGCAATTTTTTTTCTGCATCCCGCCCGGTCTGTTTTCGCTTTAAATGCATCGATACTAACTAACAGCGTTTTCTCTTTTTCTTCTCTTTCGTTATTATCTTTATTAAAAATGGACGACTCACAACATCCACTCGTCGTATCTACTCCACCTCTACGTGGTCCCGTTGATTCTCCAGCACCCATTGATGCCGCGGAGGTGGCGACCGATTTAAAAGCTCATCGAGGAAGCATGTCGTTGGCTACAACGCAATATGAGCAGCAAGCGCCTGTAGATAGTAGAATTTTGCGTGGGAGGTCAAAATCCCTTGCTTTCAATATGCAAGCGTTCAGACCTCCAGTAGATTACATTGCTCCTGTCACTGCTTCAGGTGTGCCTTTTAAAGCAAGATCCTGGGAACCTACGCTTGAGAAAGCGATTCGTGCTATTGTATCTATTAAGGCTAGTCATGTACGAAGTTTTGATACAGAAACGTCAGGTAAAATAGGAAGCGGTTTTCATTATGGGACATGTTTCTAATCATGAGAGTGCATGGTAGGTGGTTATACTGCCACTGGCTTTATCGTTGATGCTGCACGCGGTATCATATTGACAAATCGCCATGTTGTGTCTGCCGCGCCCATTGTAGCTCAAGCCGTATTGACAAACTACGAGGAAGTTGACTTGAAGCCAGTTTACCGTGATCCAGTCCATGATTTTGGCTTTATGCAGGTATGGGAATAATTGAAAAATAGCACTAAATTATCTGCTGAGATTTTTTTTGTTTTTAGTTTGATCCTACTCGCATTAAATTCATGGAATTGGAAGAAATTAAACTTAGTCCAGAGCGTGCTAAAGTAGGTTTGGACATTCGAGTCGTTGGGTATGTATTCAAACAGTGCAATCCAAACGTTTCATTGATTTTTTTTTTTTTTTTTTTTTTTTGCCAACTTGTGTGAAGCAATGATGCGGGTGAAAAGTTGAGTATTTTGGCTGGCACATTGGCAAGATTAGACAGAAGAGCTCCCGAGTACGGTGTTGGCGAATACAACGATTTCAATACCTTTTATTTGCAGGCCGCATCAGGCACTAGTGGCGGCTCATCTGGCAGCCCCGTACTTGACATTGACGGGCATGCGGTTGCGCTCAATGCAGGTGGTGCCAGCCGTGCCTCTTCTTCCTACTATTTGCCATTGGATCGTGTGCAAAGAGCGCTCACTTTTATCCAGAGGGGCCTCCCAGTACCTCGTGGTACTCTGCAAACCGAATTCGAATACTTGCCCTACAATGAAGTGCGTCGTCTAGGTCTTAAGGCTCACATTGAAGAAAAGGTCAGACACAAGTTCCCCGAAGAGACAGGTATGCTTGTTGTGCGATCCCTGCTACCCAAGGGCCCTGCAGACAATGTGCTTGTTCCTGGTGATATTATCATTGGCTGCAATGGTAAAATGGTGCCTCATTTCATTGCCTTGTTTGCAATCTTGGACGACTCTGTTGATCAACAGATATCGTTGACTATAAGTCGTGGCAAAAAGGTGCAAGAGGTCAAGCTGACTGTACAAGACCTTCATCTGATCACGCCTAACCGTTTTGTAGAAATTGGTGGCGGCATCGTGCATGAATTATCCTATCAGCTAGCCAAATCCTATTCACAGCCTACAGGAGGTGTCTACGTTGCTACATCTGGCCACATGCTGGCTAGTGCAAGTGCTTGGCGCAAGAGTATCATTGTTAGCGTAAACAACATCCTGACCCCCAATTTAGATGCGTTCATTGAGGCCATGAAGACATTGGCAGACGGTGCTCGTGTGCCAGTCAGGTAACATGAGCAAAATCCACCAACGAAATTCATGCAAAAGAAGCCACTAACTGGCAAACTCCAATAGATTTTATGCCTTACACAAGGCTTACAAGGATAAAGTCATGATTATGCATGTGGACAGACACTGGCACAAGTTTAGAACGGCCACCCGCAACGGTAGGGTGCCATACAAAAAAAAACAAAAAACAAAAAACAAAAAAAAGCAAAGATCTAACTTGTTATTTTTTGCAGATCTAACCGGGCTCTGGGATTTCACTGAGATGCCTCCTCCTCCTACTACCATCCCTTATTCTCCATCAACTGCTACCTTTCCACCTATGGATTCATCATTGGCACTTGCAGAAAAGCTGATGCCCTCGTTTGTAGCTATTGACTTTTATCTGCCCTACTTGGTCGATGGTATGAAAGCAACTCAGTTCTATGGCACAGGCTTCATTGTTTCCACCAACCCCGCCTTGATTGTTTGTGATCGAGACACGATTCCCATCGGCTTGGGTGACATCTTTATTACCTTTGCTAATTCTATCATCATCCCTGGGCGCCTACTGTTCCTGCACCCATTCTATAATTATGTCATCTTGACATATGACCCCAAGTTGATTGGCGACACTCCGGTAAAGCCTCTGGAATTTAGCGACAAGGAGCTTAATCAAGGCGACGAAATCAACTTTATTGGCATCGGAAATGATCATTCCGTTGTTGTGAAGAAGACCACAGTTTCTTCAGTATCCAATATTGGCACCCGTGAGTGTTCACCCCCTCGCTGGCGTGCCATGAACGTAGAAGGCATCAAAATCGATGACTCTCTCTCTGCGCAAGGCGGTCTAATCACCAACGACGACGGTCAAGTACAGGCATTGTGGATCAGCTACTCGAGCCAGTCTGAAAAAGGCAAGGACATCTCTTTCATGTCGGGCTTGCTATCTTCTTTGATCAAGCCGACAATCGACAAGTTTTTACAGAGTGGCGACAAGGTTGTTTTCAAAGGCCTTGATGCTGAATTGTGGACTATGCGTATTGCAGCTGCTCGTACCTTGGGCTTGAGTGATGAGTGGGTCAAGAAGATTGAAGAAAGTGGCTCAACCCGCCATACTTTGCTCTACGTGCTCAACATTTTGGATGAACGCAGTGCTTGCGCCAAAGTTCTTAATGTGGGCGATGTCATTCTAAGCGTCGATGGCAAATTGGTGACCCGTATGAGCCATATGATGCTTGTTCACGAGAAAGATAACATTGACATGGTCATTTTGCGTGATGGAAAGGAGCTCTGTGTCAACGTTCCTATGAGTGAGTTCAGTAGCTATGAAACTACCCGAGTCATTGGCTGGCAAGGCGCTTTAATTCAACGTCCATACAAGGCTGTCTTGGAACAGGTGCGCAATGTGCCTGCTGGTGTGTACGTTTCTTGCACATTATATGGCTCCCCTGCATCAAATGTTCTTCGTCCCGGCGTTTGGATCGTTGAAGTTCAAGGCAAGCCAGTAAAAGACTTGGATTCATTTTTGCAGGTGGTGCATGCCCATGAGATGGAGATGGGCCGTCGTCGTCGTCCCAGCTACATTCCACCCGTTCAAAGAAGTGCCGAAGAGCAAGCAAGAAGAGAAAACGAGCAAAATGATAACGACGCTTTGATACCTGATGTTGTTGATGAAGACGATGACGACGACAATGATGAAGGCTATATTCGCATCAAGACTGTTAGCAGAAATGAAACTGTCCGCGTAGTTGCGGTTAAACTCGACCTGCATTACTGGGACTCTTGGCAGTTGATCCATGATGCCAAATCTGTATCAGGTTGGACCTCCAAGAGCGCTTAACTGAGAGACGGGTGTTCTCTAAATATTTTTGCACACACATACACACACACACACACACACACACACACACACACCTTCACAAATACTGTACAGCTTTTTCCTTTGTTTTGTTTAAATATTCATTTCCTTGCTTACATATTTTGCAAAGCTGCGCAAATATAACATTGATTTATTGTTTATCACCGGTATAAATATCATGAATGTAATCTATTCTTTTGCAATTAAAAATCGTTTGTACGTGGACATAAGCAGCGCGAAGGAGAAATGCAGTTGAAAATGAGGCATCGAAGGCTTTACTTATATAGTACAACATCCGTTTGATATCAATCTGCTGTTGGTATTCTTTTTTTGTTTATTTTGTTGTAGCTTAATATTGGACCTTTGATATGGTTTAGGGTCCAAAACAGACCAAGATCTGAAAAGTGGTTAGAGGTGCCTGAGGCTCGGACATGTTGTAGAATGGTGCAAAAGAACAATGTTTTGGCTGAACGTTGTATCTCTATCGCTTAATAGTTTGTAAAGATATCAGAGGTTGCAAATTGTGCCTTTGAGCGGGGGGAAAAGGGTGGTAATACGGTATTTCCGGTTAGGTAGTATTTACTTCACCCCAAAATGAAGACACGTAAAAAATGGGGTCAGAGATCGTCTTAACAGTATCTCAGTTATCAATTTATATTGAGACATACTCAAGTCAACTACTAGGATCGTGCCTTGCTCCTCAATTCAAAATGGATGGTTCACTAATTCATGGCTCTAATTTTAATCTTGGCAAAAAAATTGAAGTCTTGAGCAGACCTAACTTCATACGAGTGTAAAAGCATAATCAATTCAAGTTTCCTATGCCTGCGTTTATGGCTGCGTTTATGCCTGCGTTTATGCCTGCGTTTATGGCTAAGCACGACCACCGCATCCCTGAAGCTCGACACATTTATAAGCAAATACAGGCTGCAGCCAAGCGAAATAAATGGTAGAATTGCTCATCTTTCTAACGCTGGTTTCAATACTACCTCTATTTTCAATACGCTAAAAGCTGTGGTATTAATAATATTGTAAAAAAAGAGACATTGAAAACAGGTTTTATCTTTATTTCAAATCAGAAAGAGGGAAAACTATGCTTGATTATGTTACAAAACTGCAGGATAAAAAGTACGTAATGTTACAATACTGATGGCGAACGCAAGCAAGAGTCTGTTTTTTTCTGTCATGAATCATCTATATTGAAGGCAAGAATAATGCTCAAGAGTCTCATTACCGATGCTACGTATAGGCTAAATTCTCATAAATTGGCCTACGTAAACATTGTGGGCACCAGCAATCAAACTAGAAAAAAAAAAGCTGACATATCGACTACATTTTTTTTCTTTTCTTTTAAAATGAGTTTTATTTGTTGCACGTAAAGATGGACTTACAGACCATCAGAAGCGGTGCTCAACAATGTGAAAATATGGATAAGGGTAATTATACTGAAACGGTAAAGATAAAATAAATGTAAGATAATAGAGCGAGGAGAAGAGAGAAAAAAATATAAACTGCATCTAAAACTGTGTCAATTACGCAGAAGATGAAAACAGAACATCTTCTGATTGCATTTTAAGAACTGAGTAGCGGAAGGATGAAAGGAGGGAATTGGATGTTAGAGGGGTTGCATCAAAGATAAACCACTAATGAGCCTTCCATACTTCAGTAATGGCAATGATGAGTAGTGGTGATAGTTTGAGGGAGGATTTGTGGGGGGGAGAACCTCGATCAAGTCGAAATTAAGTGAATACAGCGCGTCCATAATCATACGAAGGGTACAGCCTGGCCACAGGTATTCTAGAATCAATCGTTCCCAGAAATGTTGCTTTTCTTCGCAGTAAAAGAAAAAATGGGCAGTAGATTCCATCGTTGTGAGGCAAAGAGCGCAGTGGGGATCGTTGGCTGGGTTGCAATGATAGTGGAATAGCTTGGTAGGGATTTTTCCTTGTATGAGCCTGTAGATGACGTTCCGTTGTGAGTGGTTAAGAAAAAGCGCCCAAAACTGTTTCCAGAGGATAGGAGATGTGACCTGTGTAGAAGGCAAACGGCGTGTTGTAGCTTCAATAACCATCATGCGGAAGCTCCGCGTTCTGCCATGATCAAACTCGAAATTATCATCGTGTGGTTGAATGGCAAGATGTTTGCGGAAGGAAGCAAAATTCAACATGGCTTGGATATGAGAAAGATCATCCTAGTTGTAAAGATTAAGGGAAGAAGGCTCAAGACAAGCTCGAAAGAAAGGAGCAAACAAACAGTCTGCTCTGGCTAGTGCATTGTACAGCTTCCTTGTGACAATTTTGAGATCGCGAGGTATTCAGTCGATGAGTATGGGTGTTAGAAATAGCCCAATTACCTGCAATTCAAAAATGTCGCTGATCTTCAAGGCCTTCAGCTTGGAAGAGAGTTTGTAGTTGGCAATTGTAGACGCTGTGACAGCAGAGATTGGTAGCAAGAGGCATTCAATAGGATTGCGATCTTGAGGAGAAAATACCCGTGGAATAACATCCATTGTTCGAAAGAGCATTGTGGTGGTGGAGGTGAGAGCGCCAAACGGAGGCGTAGAACGAGCAGCTGGGAACAGCAGACCAATGTCTAGAACTTCAGTTTCCAGTTGATTCTGAATGTGAACGCGCACATAGTTTGAAATAGCGGGTGGATGTGAGTGATCAAATAGAACAGGATCTAGCCAACGGTAGTATAGAGCTTTTTGCTGTACATAAATATCGATGATGCCAAGCCCACCGCTCGGTTTTGTAGTGACCATAAGATCCCAACTGAGAACAGGTGTAATGTTGGTGTTGATGAAAGAAATGATGACTGAACGGATGTTGTTGAGGAATTCTTGAGGAACAGGTAAGACACTGAGAATATACCAACAGTTGGAGGCAATGAGCAAGTTGACAATGGTAGCACGACCATATAAGGAGATAGAACGTCTAGTGTGAAATTCTGTGGCCAGGCGCAGATTGCGAATAAAAGTAGTGAAGAAGTATTGTCTCTCTTGAATGGATTGCACCAAAGGGTAACCAAGATATGTGATAGCTTCGGCATTGGCAGTGGTCCAGATGTGCGAAATATCAAAATTTTGTAATGATGTAAGCCAAGGGTGTGAAATATCTTGCCCTGATAAGGAGATAGCACGAGTCTTGTGAAAATTAATTTGAGCATTGGGAGCCGCACTGTAGTTGACAAGATGAACAGTGACGAACTCTAAATCTGCTGATCTATGCAGAAAGAGCAATGTATCATCAGCGTAGCTTAGAAGTTTGATAGCCGGAAGAGAAGGAGAGTGATCTGGATACCGACGATGGAAATGAAAGCCTTGGATGCGATCATCATCAAGAATGCTTCATAACAAAGGTTCAAGACCAAAGTTATACAATATGCATGAGATTGGGTCGCCCTGCTTCAGTCCACGGAGCTTTGGTACTGTATTCGAGGATAGGTGGCCATTGACATTAAGGACAATTTGGTTGTTCTTAAAGAGAGTGTAGATGGCTGTGACTAACGTCGAAGGGAAACCAAAGTAAAGTAGAACTGTTTGTAGATATTCTAGATTGACTCTGTCGTAAGCTTTTTGTTGGTCCAGAAGTAATCCCAACCCAAAATCTTCTGTTTGGTTACTTGCAGTATCTTCTAAGATCATCTGTGCCAGCAATCCATTTGATGCAATGTACCGACCGGGCATGAAGCCCTGTTGGTGTGGGTTGATGATAGTAGTAGCTACTGACATAATTCGGCTGTTCAGAAGTCTAGTGAAGATTTTGCTATCGCAATTAACCAGTTGAAGAGGTCGATGGTTGCCAATATGGGATGTATCACCCTTCTTGGGTAGCAATGTCATAATACTAATGCCCCACGAGAGAGGGAATATCGTATGCTTTAATGCCTGGTTATAAATATATAATACGAGGTCTTTGGCTGCTGGGTGACGAATGAGGAAACCGAGAATTTCATAAGGAATATGGTCGCTGCCTGGTGAGGATTTAGGCGGATGCCGCTTACTAGCCTCAATAATATCCTCGAGGTCAAAAGGAGCAATCAACGAATCCTGATCTTCCAAAGTAATACGCAGATGATCATCCCTGTTTGAAGCAATTCCAAGTAGGGCATTGGTAGCTGTATGGTTGGAAGGTGTCGGGCGGTATAATTCTGAGTAGAACTGGTGAATCACTTCGACTTTTTCTTCATGAGTGGTGGTAAGTATCCCTTGGGAGTTGTAAAGATGAGGAGTCTCCTGCTGTGCTGAGCGTGTCAATGCCATTCGCTTGAACAAGATTTG
>MU619247.1:133833-153124 GCA_025201805.1 Parasitella parasitica
AAAAAAAAAAAAAAAAAAAAAAGGGGGGGGGGGGCAAAAAATACAGATTATTAGGAGTTGAGGTTTTTGGGGAATTTGATTTTTCTCGAGGCAAAAAAGCAAATTAGACAAAGAGAAGAATAATAAACAAAACTGAAATTGCCAAAACAAGACAAAATGCAAAAAGTAAAGCAGGGGATAGTATTAGGAACAAGGAAGGAATTGTTGCGTGGTCAAGTTAATTAGTGATGTTGTGTAAATGAATGAAAGTTGAAGCGAAAAAAGAAAGGTGAAAGCGAATGTAATTGTATAAAGAGTGTGTGTGGTGTGATTTTTGAGGGTGGTGGACGTGATAGTTAATAATTTTCTACAGGAATAGGCTGTAACCTTCTAGAAGCCCTGCGCTCAACCTCAGCCTTCTTCATGTATTTCTAAAATGTAATGTTAATCTCAACACAAAGATCAGATTAAAATAAAATTACCTTAAACTCGAATGTGGGATCAGGTTGAACAAATGGATGACTTAGTAATTGTTCTGCTGTAGGTCGATCCTCAGGATTACTAAATTTCAAGAATTAATTGATTGATAGCTTGAATACGGTATTAGACTCACATTGTGAAGCATTTGGTCAGGAAATCTCGTGCATCTTCAGGAACATCGTCAGGTATAGGTGGAGCTTGATACTTTCCTAAACTATACAGGGCAGCCAACATATTCAAATCAAGCCAAGGATGACTTCCTGTCAACATCTCAATTACAGTACAACCCAAACTCCATATATCAACTTTGGCGTTATAGTTGGTTCCTTTCACAACTTCGGGAGCCATCCAAAACACGGTGCCTCTCATGACAGAGTTATTGGAATGGGGGTCGTAAGCTTTGTCTTGCCCACTTAGTTTGGATAGGCCGAAATCGGTGATTTTACAAATTCCGTTTTGATCCAGTAAAATATTACCCGCTTTGATATCCTAATTGAAATGTTAATTGATGTTAAGCCCTAGAAAGGAGGGAAGAGGGGTGTGCGTGTGCGTGTGTGTGTGTGTGTGGGGGGGGGGGGGGTAAAACAAACTTACTCGATGTAAAACATTGCGATTATGGAGATAAGCCAGACCCATCAAGATTTGCTGAGTGAAAAAACGAACAAGAGGCACCTCAAATTTACCAGTTTTACTGAGGCAGGATGCAATACTTCCACCAGGAACATACTCCAAGAAAATGTTGATATGGCCTTCATTTTCATCCACATCGTAGCCAAGATATTGCACAATGTATTCGTTGTCGAGATCTTCTAGAAGCGATATTTCGCGGAATAATGCATCTTTGGTTTCTCTTAATTGCGGATTGGCATAGTCCGCCCTGGTGGTTGGTAAATCTACTTGCTTAACGGCAATCCATTCACCAGCCTCCACATTCAAGGCGTGGTAGACTCGGCCAAAAGAGCCTTTACCGATGAGTTCACCGCGAATCCATTGTAATTTTTTGGATTCTTTGGATAAAGTATTAGTCCAATCTGCTGAATGATGATAAAAAGAAACAACTTACTAGGCTTGCTATCACCGGGTTGAATGTTGGCTTTCATACCAGGCTTCACTTGCTCGACAGCACGATGCCACATTTTAGTGCTTCGTCTTCGGATCAGGTTGTTGGCACGAATAACATTGACAGCATTACGCCAGTTTCTGTGAGCCTCATGGACGACATTACGAATGGATTTCTTATGGCCACCTAAACGTCTACCAGGCGGTAAAGCATCCACAATGGTTGCACCAGTTGGCACATGAGTCGATGTGATCGCGTTGGCAGCATTAGAAGGCTCCACAATGATCTCTTTATCAAGATCATGACCAGGCAAATACTTGTCGATATCCTTGTACAATCTCTCGATAGATGGGCGTTCAGCCCAGTTCTCGTCATCTTCAGGCTGAACAGAAGGAGACGACGCAGGTGAGTGATCTCCAAGATGAGTCGCGCTAGTATCGATAGACAATTGTTGTTGGCTATGATAATGGGGCAATGGTGGGTCAGATATAGACATATTCTCAATTCCATCTTCTAAAACAGGTGCACTAGCTGTGCTAGACGCAGAACGAGGTTCGGGGTCTTCACTGTTCTCGATAGCAAATTGAGCGTCTTGCGTTTGCATGGACGGCGAATGTGTTTTAGCAGATATACTCGGGTGCAAGTTCAGATTTTCGGAACCGAATCGCTGAATAGGAGCATTTGAGTCATTTGCATTGTCTTTTAGAGGCGGTGGTGATGCTTGCTGCTGCTGAGGAGCAATAGCCCAAAGAGAAGGCGAAGGGGTAGGCGCTGATACATTGGTAGGAGCAACGGCCCAAAGTGATACAGAAGATGTAAGTGTATTGTTGGTGGCAGGTTTACTTATTGCCGGTGCTGCTGCCGATTTCAAGTCGTAGGTAGAATCGCTCATTGTTCGTTGATTTGAAGGGGGAATTGCCCATAGTGATTGAGACGTTGTGAGGGTCTCTTCATGGTGTTTCTTTGGTGGAACAGCCCAGAAAGATGGTTGTTGTTGCGACTGCTGTTGCTGTGGCACTGGCAGTTGTGGTGATTGATCTTGGTGTACGGGCCATAATGCAGTAGGATTCACAGAATTGACAGCTGTGGTCGCATCTCCTAATGAGGATCCTAAACTCATATCCGAAGTGCTGTGAACAGGCCATAGGTGCG
This sequence comes from Parasitella parasitica, assembly GCA_025201805.1. Taxonomy (NCBI): domain Eukaryota; kingdom Fungi; phylum Mucoromycota; class Mucoromycetes; order Mucorales; family Mucoraceae; genus Parasitella; species Parasitella parasitica. The sequence goes on from MU619247.1 coordinate 136,505, forward strand.
ACTTATCATTAGTGGATGAAGTGCTACTTCTTTGAGATTGAGGGGTGATATAAGGAGTTCTATTATTCACGTCCATATTTGTGGTATTGTTGTTGGTGCTATTGTTGGAAGCCGGATATGGATGGACGGACCAAACGCCTGCATCAGCATCAATGGAATGTTTTCGACTAGCAGATTTATCAAAGTATCCACTGTCGTCTCTACTATCCTCCATGCCCTCTTGAGGTGAAGCAATTGTAAACTGACTGTTTCCATTTATAGGAGAGATCATACCACTATTGTCATAACGAGATCGATTGACATTTAAGTCATAATCACTACTATAATTATTGGTTGTAGGTGTAGTGTATTGTTGACCAGCATAACGCCTATTTAGAGCTGCTGTGAATAATTAACTCCGTAATAAGAGAATTCTTTCTTACCTTTGATAACCTCCTTGGACAGCAAAATCATAACAATTTGTTCCATCTTTAGAATACGACTTGTAATGCTCTGATGCATGATCTGCAAGTTTGACCAATATTCTGTTGGTAGAACTATGGTCTGAGATCTGACATATATGTGATAATTCGCTATCTGTTAAGGCAGTTTCTATACACCAAAGAGAGAGAGAGAAAAGTTAGATGTTTTCATTATCCCTTGATTTCTAAGTGCTCCTTTTCGAAAAGGCGTTACCAGAATGCTTTCCGTTTTCATGGAAAAATAAATATCTTTCACATTTTCCTTCTAGTCCTAATTTTCTGAGAATAGAATTCTTGATCAGGCGAGGATCATGCATTCCTGTTACATGTAGACTATGAAAAGTATCAGAGTCCTTTGTAACGTGAATACTTTGCTGAGGTAGTTGTTGAGGAGGTGGTGGAGGAGGAGTGATTTGCACAGGGTGTTCCTATATATCAAAATATTGAGCTCAATTATAATATTTTTAGTGTTGCACCCTCTCTTTGTTACCATATACGATCCGCCGTTTGATATGCCTGGCCTTCTTCGAACAAATTTCCATGTTCCATCACTTTCAGGCACCCTTGGACTGCTTGGGCTGATTGGATAACGGCTTGGACTAGCTGTTATAGGTGGTCGATTATTCGTACGTATGTTTGTTGTAGTAGCAATTGGGCGTTTAGGTATATTAAATGATTTCATCCAATCTAGTACTTGTTCATTATTCGAGGATTTCCTCTCTGGAATTAATGGGATGACTGAGTCAGATGTTGTTAATACGTTATTCTGTGTGTGTCTCGAGCCATTATTAAATCGACTGTTTGTTGATGAGCGAGGCAGGTTATTCATGTTATTACTATTGATTTGATAATGATCTTCGGTCTAAAATAAAAATAAGGTAACTATGATTGAAGCTTGGGCGATTATTCACTGATCTTACTGCTCGAAGGGCTTTGATAGCGTGTGCAAGTTTACGTTTTTCTGTATAAGAAAGCACTAATTCGTTTTGAAAAGCCATTAAATAAGACATATCAATGTCTAAAAAAACTCTTCCACAAATATGTTCAGCTAAAAGGGAAAAAAAAGAAAAGGGAAAGAAAAAGGGAAGAAAAAGGTTAATATACAAGGAAAAAAGGAGAAAACATCTCAAACATATGGGTGAATAGGAGGAGCAAACAAGTACCTTTAAATACGTCAATAGCAGGCTTGAAGTCATTCACACCAAGCCAGCGAATGACTCTATCCATTGTCCAATATTCAGCATAGTCTTGGGGTTGTTGTATCTTGTCGAGAAAAGGGACAAATTGCTTATTATCTGCCACTTCACCTTCAAATGCCATTTTGGCAGTTCTGATAAATTGTTGGAGGGTAAGAATGAGAGGAAGAGAGAAAAGTGTTGCAAAGTTTGCGTGTGATAGGATACTGGAGGAAAAATTCATTCCTTCGTATATGGTTGATTGGCCCTATCTCACTGTACGTCATCTCACAAGCATCTTCTGCGATAAAATTCATCTTCAAATGAAGGTCTTTAATCTGTATCGAAACCTCTTCCCAGAATATGTTTTAATATTGCTACGGAGCAGAGAAAACTCAGTAATAAACTTTCCATGCTGTTCAATTTAGCCATACTTGTTAATAGTCTTTTTATTGCACTGTGGTGTAGAAACAATCCTTGAACATTATTTCTGGTTTTCGGAAAATTGAATACCCGGCCAAGATCTGCAATCTAATGCACAGTTGTTACGTTTATTAAACCATTGATTATACACGTATACAATGCTTTGAAAACTGCTAATCTTTTTTAATGTAATATCAATCACTAAGGAGCCTTTCAAAGTGAGCTTTTCGCACCTTTTATTGTTTTTGCTTAATGCACCCTTAACAGGAGACACTGAAGTTTATCTGAGGCCCAAAAATGCCTTTGGCGTGGAGTACGCTCCTTTATATATTTAAAAAAAAAAAAAAAAAAAAGACTCTCATTTGAATGACTGATGGCAAATGTGCATATCCTTTCATGCCTATAAGCGTTAGACACAGGTTTTGTTATAATTTTATTTGATATTAGTAAAATCAGAAAAGTTACATTGAATATCCACATCAAAACGCTAATTTTAAAACCATAACCGCATAAATTATTAGAACGTGAATTTTTGCTAGCAAATTGATCTATCGAATTTGCCCCCCTTTTTTTTATTCAAATTTGAGGCTTCACGTCAATCTCTTCTTCAAAAAAGATATAAATGTGTGCATTTCACGTTTGCTTGTCAAACAATATTATAAAATAGAAAGAATCATTGATGCGCAAAATATCCTGGTCCCAAAATCAGTATTGTCGGATGTTTTTCCGAATTAAACACCTGTTGATGTGCAACCAGTTTAGATAAAAAACATAGTGTACTAGGGATCAGGGACGGCACTCGTGTAATTTTCAGACACTGGATGCTTCAACATTGTGAATTTGCGTGTGATGGTAACCTTCTATGATGGCATTCATACAGTAGATAGCTCCTCTTTCTGAAATGAAGGAGTTGGATGTGATATCCTTTGCATCGAATATGCAGAATTCGACTCTGGGAGAGCTGAGACGTACATTCAAATGGTGCTTGAATCATTTCCTAAATCTCGCAGAAGCCACAAAGGACTATACTGTGTTAAAATACATGGGATGTTATTTATTTTAAAGATCTAGCTTGATTGCGTTTGGAAATCACCGTGCTTTTCAAGTCGGGCGGTGCAACCGGGTCATGTCAACACCAAGCAATAAGAATCGGTATGCGGCATCTGTTGGCTTCTTTATAGAGATGTGACTAGAAGACACCTATTCAGGATGTCGCGACAACAAAACAAGGTCAAAAAAATTTTGATTTTAGTTTTTCGGTAAACCGCGTTGGGAGTGAATCCTTCCATCTTTTTTTACCAACCAGAAAGAAACAACAGGTCATGGCTGAGACAGTGAGCGAGATCCCTTTGACTGATGCTGTAGCTAGTCGACGTACAGAGCAATTTGAAGAATTTCTCAAATTTGATGTAACATCTACACCTGCGATTTCCACTGATTTTCCCTAATCCGTTCTTCTTGACATGTAGAATCATCTCAATGAAAAAGGTGCCTATGCAGACCAAATCGAGACGCTGGTACTTCAAAACAGCCGTCGTTTGATCGTCAGTATTGATGCTCTCCGTCAATGGGATCGTGAACTAGCACTGGAGTAATAATGTACACAGCCTTGACCCCATTTTCTCAAGTACTAACATGTCAAATCGCTGTAGATTGATGAGCAATCCCGCTGAATGTTTGCCTGCCTTCGATTCCGCACTTATGAAGCTGGTCGAAATAGGATATCCCAATTTGAAAGACATACCGTTTTATGTTGGCTTCAAGGGTAGTTTTGGTGACAACCATGTAAATCCTCGTACTTTGCGTGCCATGTATCTGGGCAAGTTTGTTTGCATCGAAGGCATCGTCACTCGCTGTTCTTTGGTTCGTCCCAAAGTGCTCAAGTCTATCCATTATGCTGAAAAAACCAACAGCCATTACATGCGTGAATATCGTGATGCCACCACACCTGGTAACCCGGTACCCACAGGAGCCGTATATCCTACCCACGATGACAATGGTAACCCGCTTATCACCGAATTTGGCTACAGCACCTATCGCGATCATCAGTCTATTAGCATTCAAGAAATGCCTGAGCGTGCACCCGCTGGCCAACTGCCTCGATCTGTAGATGTCATATTGGACGATGATCTTGTTGACAGAGCTAAACCTGGAGATCGTGTCTCTATTGTGGGTATTTATCGTTCCTTGGGTAACAGAAATAACAACCAAAGTAGTTCAACCTTCAAAACTGTCATTATCTGCAATGAAATCAGTCTTTTGAGTACCAAGGCTGGTGGTGGTATTGCTGCCCCTGTGATTACCGACAAAGACATTACCCAAATCACGCAACTGGCCCGCAAGAGAAATTCATTCAACATTTTGGCGCAATCATTGGCGCCTTCCATCTGGGGCCATGATTTCATCAAGAAGGCTGTTCTGATGTTGCTTTTAGGTGGTGTTGAAAAGAATTTAGAAAATGGAACCCATATCAGAGGAGATATCAATATGCTGATGGTGGGTGATCCATCTACTGCTAAATCTCAAATCCTGAGATACGTTTTGAATATTGCACCCCTCGCTATTGCCACTACAGGCCGCGGTTCTTCTGGTGTTGGTTTAACAGCTGCCGTGACAACCGACAAGGACACTGGAGAGAGACGTTTAGAAGCTGGTGCTATGGTTTTGGCTGATCGTGGTGTCGTTTGTATTGATGAGTTTGACAAGATGAGTGATGTGGATCGTGTTGCTATTCACGAAGTCATGGAACAACAGACAGTGACAATCGCTAAAGCAGGTATTCACACATCATTGAATGCTAGATGCAGTGTTGTTGCAGCAGCCAACCCTATTTACGGCATGTATGATTTGACAAAGGATCCGGCAAAGAATATTGCACTCCCCGATTCACTGCTTTCTCGTTTCGATTTACTATTTATTGTTACAGATTCGCTCGATGAAGTTCGAGATAGACAAATTTCAGAGCACGTTTTAAGAATGCATCGTTATGTTCAACCCGGTGCCGAGGAAGGTGCACCTATCATGGAGGCCATCGACGATGTTATGGGCGAGGAACCAGAAGATGATAACTTGGAAGATGATGAAATATACGAGAAATTCAATCAATACTTGCATGTCGGAGCCACTAGCACTACAAAAATCCTTAAATCAAGCTTCCTCAAAAAATATATTTACTATGTAAAGAATATCGTTCAGCCAAAGTTGACAAAGCGCGCTACTGATAGAATCATCAACGAATACACATCACTAAGAAACCACAAAGAGGATGACCCAATGAAGAAAAAGACCGCCCCCATTACTGCTCGTACATTGGAAACCTTGATCCGTCTCTCTACAGCACATGCAAAGGCCAATTTAAGTAAAACAGTGGAGGATAAGGACGCTAAAGCTGCGGCAGAAGTATTAAGATTCGCCATGTTCCAAGAAGTTGTCCGTGTTAGAAATGCCAAGCGTAGAAAGACTAGGAAATCTGATGATGAGGAAACTGATGCCTCCTCAGCTGATGAAAGCGAGGAGGAGGAAGACGGCGATACTGATGTTGTAATGGAGGACGTTGATGAAAGGTACGCATGCGTGTTTATTACTAGGAGATTGTTTATTTATAAGTAGTCATAGTGCTAATCAAACTGCTGATTCCAATGGAGATGCTATGGATCAGGATTCAACTCAACTACTCACTGGCAGAAGATTCGATGTCTTTAAAGAGAAATTATTAACTGTACTCAATAATGCGGAAGGTTTAGACTCAACAGGCATCTCATATGATGATGTCTTTGAGCAAGTCAACAATGCAATGGATGGCAATGCCTTTTTACATGCTGAAGCTAAACAAGCATTGAACCAGATGTCTGAACTTAACCAAATCTTTTACAGCGACGATGTGGTTTACCGTATCTAATTATCTACTTTTACTACACTCCTTTGTAATCTTCCCCCCCCCATCCTCCCCCTTTTTTTTTTTTACTACTACTATTGAAACTATAAAAATTGCATGAATAATATAAACACATTATTATTGCATATGTATCGTGAAATCGGGAACGATATAGTTTTAAAAATTGTATCTATATCAAATCTATATGTACAAAGAGCTTTTTTTTTTTTTACTGGATGGAATTCATTGCCAATTGATTATACTTGAATCTAACATCCATCGATTCCCTGCAGATCAGAGGCCTTGCATCATTTCTTTATTTAGTCTAGCCCAACAAGCAACATTAATTAACTTATTGACACTTATCCTTCATCATAAAGAACAGCCCACCATTTTTTTTTCTTTCGTAAAAAGCAGTTTAAGCGTACAAATATCACGTCTTTTTCAGCGTTTGATTAAAATGTAACTGTAATATTAGACAGCTGGTATTTATTCAGGGATGATTTGCGCGATTTCTTATAATTAGGAAGCCTGTGATAAGCTCTGACTTGCAAGAAAAAAAAAACCACATTTTGTTATCAACTATACAAAGGACCTCAAAATAGCAGCTTTCGTAAATATGATAATTAATCGGTCTACTTCTCTTGAAATTTATTTAGAGTATAAAACTGTCTGCTTATTGCACGCAGAGTGTGCAAGTTTATTTCCGGAAATAGCAATATCACCCAAGAAGGAGGCAAACCTTCTTTTTTTTTGCTTTTCTTTTCGGTTTTACAACAAAAATGGCTGTAACAGCACATAAAAAAGCGCATAAAACAAAATCAATAGCCTCAATTCCTCAAAAAGAACAGGTAAAACTTTCTCGTAAATACAACCATGTCGTCGCTTAAACGTATAATAGATTGTGTTTACGGGTCAAGATAAAAACATACATGATTTAATAATAGCACCTTCAAACGAAATTGATGCAATAGCGTCCAATCTGATTCTAAGAGACACAAGTTATATCGTTGAATATTTAAAGCAAAGGTATGAATAGATGTTACTGCACTTGACGCAAACCACCTAAACGTTCTCCTTGATTTTTCTTGATATACAGGATCATTTTAGAACAAAAATACCTCGATGATCTGTCTACTATGACAACAAACATCCAAAAATGCTGCATTCCAAGCGAAAAAAATCTCATCCAAACGAGCTTTATGGATTATGTTGGCTTAGCAGATCAGCACAAACCCCTCAAAGAAAACTACATTGAACAGCTCAAGCAGCAATGCGAAAGCCTAGTGCAATTTCGGGTGAGTTGAAAGAATTATGGCACATTTATCCAAATCAATAACTTGTACGCACTTCAACAGAATGATCAGCAAAGATCGGTTGATAAAAACAAGGCTTGGATGAATAATGTTAACGGTGATTATTTAGTAACAAGATTGAAAAAACTACCAACTGTATGTAAATGTTATACAAGAGTAAACCACTACGTTCATCTCAAACTAACTATGTGATACATTAATTACAAGGTACAAAATATTTACGTTCAGAAATGGGACGAAATTGAACGATCTACTGGTGGTACAACTGTAGCTTCCCCTATGCTGATGACACCAACGACACCTTCTCTGTCTATGGGCTCCAATTTGTCATCGCTCAGCAGTGATGATTCGCTTGATCAAAGAGCTATGAGCATGGATGACGACCGTACCAAAAAGTTTGCAGATATCACCAATACAACTCAGAGCAGCCGTATCGAAAGATTCATGAAACGGCATTTGAATAAACCTGAAGACGCTACGACTAAAAACATAAAGCTCGCAAATCTTAAAGTGGAAGTAGGCGAAGCCGGTAAGACAATAACCCGCAAAAAGCATGGGAAGAAAATCCGCTAAAATGATACCTATGATAGATACTAATTATCGTGATGTTGTACGCGAATTGAGCACAATGGCCATCAAGATTGATGCTACTAACCTCCATATTTTGAACAATGTGCAAGCTTCCCTGAAAGAAAAAGCTGACAGAGTAAAGGAAATGCTGCAATCTGCATTGAAGGCTGATTTATATCTACATGAACAAAGTCAATATCCCGTCAACGCTTTGCTAGCTGATGTAAATTGTATCAATAATGAATTTGAATCAGAAAAGTTCAATGCTACATCTACTGCTGTTGTGAGAAAATACCCAAAGCCTGAACCGGTCTATTATCAAAATCATCATGTTGGTATTTGTAAAGGTATATAACGTTGATTGTGGTATTCGTCTGGCTATTAAACCACTACGTTAGACATGATATTTGGGACGTCTCTAACTGAATATGCGCAACAAAGAAATAGATCGCCACCATTACTAATCATCAGATGCATTGAGGCCATTGAAAGATTGGGTGGTTTAGAGAAGGAAGGGATATATCGTGTTTCTGGAAAACAAAGCAACATAGAGAAGATGAAGCATGCTTTCGAATTAGATGAAGAGGCTGTCGTTATTGGGCAAAATGATGTTCCTGAAGATGTTTTCAGCATTGCATCTGTCATTAAAGTGTTTCTCAGAGAACTAAAAACGCCATTGTTTCCTTTTAAACTAACAGATCGGTTACTTTATTCTCGTAAGTATATATTATGACTTCACATCTTGATCCTACTTTTATGCTCAATCTGAAATAGAAATTCCTGATCAAGAGCTGCGTTTAATGAACTTGCTAACGAGATTGTTGAAGTTACCGCCTGCAAACTACGATACATTAAAGGCGCTTATTCACCATTTGTCCAGGTAACATCTTTGCACTTAAATCTGCATTGACATATTACTAATCTTGATCTGTACTAGAATCTACACCTTTGTAGAGAAAAACAAGATGAGCACAAACAATCTAACTCTAATATTTACACCTGCTATTTTCCAAGATTTGAACCATGCCCAAAATTCGCCTGGCGAATGGGCAAAAGATTGTGTTTTGGAGGATTTAATCTTAAATTGTCAAGATATTTTTGCCAACAAAGACCTTCACAACAATTCAGCCATTACAGGTGACATCGAATATGGCTTCCATCACGATCGTCTCCGTGAGCAAAATCGATATGCAATGACCATCCAATCGCCAGACAGTCCAACTGGAGCTAGCCATGAGGAAACTAAAAGCGAGTACTCATTTGTTATTCAAGATGAGGAACACGACGAGGAAGATGAGCTTGTGAAAAAATCTATAATTAGTAGTAGCGATGAAAGTAGTCTACTATTGCAACACTTTAATGAATCAGAGAATATAGCTACTCTCTATACTGCTTCAATGCTACCACTACCTGTTACAAATCAAGACGAAACGCCATCTCGATCTGCAAGTGTGGAAAGGAAAAAATACCAGGCACATTTTCAAGGGAAGGGACTCAAGGTGAACACTGGGACCTTGTCTTCTTCGAGCTCATCTCAATCACTGAACAATATAGAACATCATATCCCAACTGTCAAAAGCGCCACCGTTCCTTCTTACGACTGGTTGAAATTGGACCCTGAGAATGCACCTGAAATACCCAAACTTCGTCGGTCCGCAACTACAGGGAAAAAAGTGTTGTCAAGACGTAAAAATTCATCGAACCAACTTCGTGCTGATGCAGCAGCAGCAGCAGAAGAAGAAGCAGCAGTAACAGCAGGAGCAGCAGAAGCAGCAGAAATTCCCGATGTCCCACTTTTAAATCATCGCAACAAATTTGGAAGTAACGTCCATATCACTTCTTCCACTGCCACAATACCATAGTTATACTTATTAACAGCTTGTGTATATAACACCAAGAATGCTACACAAGACCATTGCAATTTATTGTCCATATTTAACTCTTATAATTTACTAATCTTCATCTACCACCTTTATGAAATATATACATATAATAAATAAAAGAATATTTTTTATTGCACAATTAAGAAAGTTCGATGTGCAGTTCTCACATCAAAGACAAGCTTTATATCAGTTTAATACGGGCATGACGCACTGCAACCTTTTATAATCAAGTTCTGCATAGTATCCATATGCATGTATTTTGATGAAAATACCTCTTCTTTACAAATCACAAAATCTAGGGTGGCTCAAAAAAGCATAAGTAAATAATGATGAACTATATTTGATTACGTTGGATGGATACTATCATAGACCATTAACAAACGAAACTGTACGGAGAAATAAGCTCAGCAAATATAACGGGCTGCATCTGGTTTGGATCCGAGTGAGTTATGTATGTGTTTATAATGTATACAATTTTATTCTTTTAAAAGTTCATATTAATTATGCATTTTCTTCAAGAGTTTCAAGAAGCTCCCAATCACCCTTTGAAGACTCCTTCCATAAAGTCACTTTATTATCACCACAAGAAACTGCCAAAACATTACCAGATAATGACCAACTGACACGCCAAACAACATCAGGAAACTTGTCACCTAATGTCTTATGGATCCATTCTGATTTGGGGTTTTCCTGTGTCCAGATCAAAACAGACTTATCTTGAGAACAACTAGCCAGGTAGCTCTTTGGGAGTCCAACATTGGGAGCCCATGCAACATCGCGAACCCAATCAGAGTGACCATCCAACGTTTCCTCTTCTTGCCAAGTTTTGTTATCATCCTTATATCCCCAAATCTTGATCAAATTATCGCAACCTGCAGAAACTATTTTCTTGACAACGTTCACATTGGGGTTGCCGCCATTTGTTTGGACTAAACTACCGGGAATAGCGGCAGGTGCCCACGTAACTGCATTACAACCAATTCCGTGTGCATCAATCAACTGTGTTTCCCAACTTCCATCGTCTAAAATAAAAAATAAAAATAAAAAAAGGCGAATCAATTTCTGAATTATTTTGTTGATTTGCAGTCGTTTGTGTACCTTTGTATTCGAGAATAGAGATTTTACCGTCAGAAGAAGCACAAGCCAGTATAGCGCCAAGCTCATGAGGAGCCCAGGCAACAGAATTGACTATGATAAACAAATAAACATCGCTTGTCTATTCAATGAAGATTGTGATAAATTACCTGAGGCTGTATGCTTGTTATTTTCATGAATCTTTGTCCAAGTTCCGTTTTGTTCTTTGAAGATAAGCACACGACCATCATAGGCACAAGAAGCTAAAATAGTACCAAACTTGGGATGAGCCCATGCAACTTGCCATACTGGAGCTGTATTACTATCGCAATATTTAGCTTTCGGTTACATTTGAATCTCGATTTTTCTCTTACTCTGTAATGGTATGACTAAGGGTTTGATTATCACCATCAACGTTAAAGATTTTGATAGTATGATCAGAGGAAGCTGTTGCTAAGCGACGAGAATAGTAATCGAGTTGAGCATCATGCTATTTAGATGGAATGTTTAGGATAGGAGAACGCGTTACAGCGATAGTTCACTTACAATCATATCTTCATGATTAGTTTCAATAGTTTGAGTAGCTGTTTGTGCCTGAATGTATTTTGTCGGTTAGAAGCAAATTTTCGACAAGATGGATCCACATTTACCATCCTGCTTATGTTACAGCTGAAAAAGGGCTTTACCTGTGAAAGAGCAGTTGCAAGCAAGAAGATGTTGCTGGTTGAACAAATGAAAACATGAAATGCGTTTGAAACGCAGCTCTGACGTGGAGACCTTTGGTATGATATACCAGGAAATGCACACTTCGAGTAAGCTAACAAATAGTCCAATTGATACTTGCATTCAATAAAGTTTGCCCAAATATTGCACCTGGTATACAACTAGCATAGTTTTCGTTGATACCCCAAGGTGACCAGCTGGCAATTTGTTGAAAGCATAGGAGAAGCAATAACGGGGAGTACGGAGTGCTAATCATATCCATTCATTTCCTCAGAATGTTGGTTCTCTCTTTTTTAACACCTAATTATTTGCATTATGGGAGCGAATAATCTCAACTTATTGAGTCCTCCTGAACAGTTTGGAATCGTTGGGCCAGGCATATACCGATCAGACATGCTACAGCAGCCTCACTTTTCTTTTTTAAAGCAATTTGGATTTAAAACACTTGTGATGCTCAGTCCTGAGCTGCCAAACAGGGTAACCACCAATTTTATCGAAGAAGGAGATATTAAACTTGTACATGTGGGAATGGCAACATGGAAGCCAACGGAGCCAACTACATGGAGACCTGTATCTGAAGAACTAATCAAAGAAGGATTGGAATTGATTTTAGATGTTGAGACACATCCCATATTGATAATGTGCACGTACGTATTGATTTTTGGATGGGTCAGTTGAGTTTTCTTGAACAGAGTCAAATACAATAGCTCAGGCATTCACGAAACTGGCACACTGGTAGGATGCTTAAGAAAGCTTGAAGGCTGGAATTTTAGCTCCATAGTTACAGAGGCATGGATTAGTATCATGTTAATCACCGTTGGTAGCAATAACATTAACCTCACGAATAGTATCGATCTTATGCAGGCACTAAAGCACGCTATGTCAACGAACAATTTATAGAATTATTTGATTTGGATCTTGTTACATTACCTTTGCATCTCCCAGCGTGGTTTATAGATCAGCAAAAGATGCTGGTAAGTTGACCATGGTGTTCCACATGCTTTCTTTATTGATGTATTTATTAGGCCGAAGAGGAAGCTAAAGAGGGTTCAAGGTTACGATCATAATAAAAATAATTGTATAATGTGTATATCAACATCATCATGGTAAATAGTAATAAATTAAAGGGGGGGTATCAAGCTCATTGCAACGGTAATTTCCCAATGTGATTTCCAACTTGAACCTACGAAAAATACATGTTAAACAAGCGACATCATTCATATATATATTTTGCAATACCAATGTTTCCACAGTTCTATCAGAGTTCTCCAACAAATCATGGTCAAAATTCATCTTTCCATTTTCGAATACCACCACTAAAGTAGATCCACCAAATGCAAAATAGCCCATTTCATCAGTTCTTTTCACTTCACTGCCAACTTTTGCAGTAATAATGATTGAACCAACCAACATAGCGCCCACACAAACAACAGCAACTTTACCAAAGTCTTTGGAGTCCATCCAAACAATTGTGCGGGCATTCTCACCAAACACGTCAATGCTATTCAATATGTTCAATCACAAAATTATAATAGGAGCACTGCTGAATCAACTTACGTTGTCCTGATTGCCATTGGATTGACTGTATAGTATTGCCCTGAAATGTGCTTGATTTTTGTAATAATACCGTCGACTGGCGAATGGAAGCGATGATAGTCCTGAGGTGCTAATCGAAATACAGCAAGAGGACCGCCTTGAAACTCTATTGCGCTGGATGAATCACCCAGCAGTTTTTCTAGACTAAACTCAATACCCTTGATCCAGAGACGTGTTGCCTCTGAGACTGAGTCAAAAGCTGTCATTCGACTATCAGCAGGACTAACAGCAACAGTGGAATCTTCAGGCGAATCAGCGGGTCTGCTACCTGGTCGAAGTTTGCGATAGAAAAACTCATTGAATGTCTTGAAACTAGATACGGGTTTCCATACTTCATGCAATTGAATCTTGTGAAATTTGATAAAGCCAGGTATTTCTCTTGCAGAATTGGGTGAGTCAAAACGTCGACCTTGTTTTAGGGTCAAATTGGTCAAAATACGTTGAGCTCCTTTTGATTGTATGCTGGTTTTCATGCCTTTGTACACGAGTCGCATGCCTAGTCGGACATAAACGCTCATTTTCTCCTCAATCAATTGGCCTGTTCGTCTATCTTGAATGATGATATTGGCATTATCCTTACCAAGCGAATACTTTCCATATCCTACTTTTCGCACGAGTTTTACAAACCACCTGCAATCAAACGAATGTTTAGTCATTATACGTATTTGATCCATATATGTTCTACTGATACCTTCTTTGAGCATATGCCTCTGTCAAAAAGTTGCCCATCAAGAAACGGTCCACAGTAGTCCAATCATTGGCAGCACATGTAGCTATATGAGTAATGATATCCATCTGAGATCTTCTCCCAAGATTAGGGCGATGACAGATGGGACATTCTTTGAGGCAAACCACTTTTTCTATGGTTTGATGACGATGAGCAGGGTTATTCTGATTTGCTGTGATGCAGTTAGGCGTCGCTGGAAGCTGCTTGAGCTTGCTATTTTCCTCTTCAATCAGAGCTTCAGCCAAATCAACTTCTTCTTGTTGCATTGCAGGAACAGATGGAGAAGAGTAATCAAACATTTCACGGCCCAGCATATCAAAAGGCAATTGCTCATCATCGTCAGATGTTATAAGGAGGTTTTCGGTTAATTCATCATCTTCGTCTTCTTCTCGCTCAATACCATTCCAATCCTCGTCATTTTCGTCATCCTCATCAATATCATCAGCCTCCTCGTCATCATCCCCCTCGTCATTTATATTACCATCGTTTGATGCCATTCGCATAATATTTGTATTAAACTTATCAACATCTTCACCACCTGTTGATGAATACATTGGTCTACCTGCATTGTAGTCGGCCTCAGCTTTCATGTAGTTTTCTAAACTGTCAACCAGCTGGTCTAACGTAATTTTCTGGTCTGGATCCTTGGGGTCTTTTCCATTATTTGACCAGAATTTGTCTATAGTTGCTTCAGTAATGGTAGATCCAATTGTTTCCAGCATTGATTGAACTTCTAGTCGACTCAGTGTGTCGGTGTGTTCCGCATCATAAACTTTGGCCAAGGAAAGCCAAAACATTTTACGAATTTCTTCATAGGGCATGAATTTAGCGCGGATGGTCAATGTGGGGCGCTTGTTCTTCCATTTTTCGGGATTAACCATCTGCAAAGGAAACGTATGACGGTCCATCTCCTTTTCAATCATATCTACTTCCTCTTCTTCTTGACCAGCAAACTGCATTTTTTTATGTTGGCCGATGATCTTTTGAATAGGGACTTGGCACCACGCAACGAGGTCATTGCCTGAAAATTTCTCTCTATCGTACACTGTAAATTTCAAATGGTAGTTGGCTTCGTGATGCCGAACGTGGAAGAATAGCTTCTCGTTCCACACGGGATTCAGATTGTGTCGCACAGCACTCGTTCGAAATGTGGATGTGCCGTACGAAACCACAACAAAGGGGTCCATATCAAAGCTAGTTCGAGCCACTATCCAGAACAAGTTAGTAACAGCCACCCATATACAATTAAAATATTTACAATTTCTCTCGGGTGGCAAGTCTTTTGCGCTGCACACTTCTAGAAATGTTACACCGAAAACATCCTGATGAAATTTGCCTTCGATACCAAGCTTCTTCTTTGTGCGAGTCAATCGTTTTCGAGGATTTGCGCCTGAAGGAGACTGTGGTGATGAAGTAGTAGTAGAGCTTTGGAAGCCATCTGCGGATACCCGTCGTAAATGCGTCGTCTGTTTATCAAAATAATCTGTGGGAGTGTTTGTGCTACAACTACTGCTTTTCGGCATGTAATTCCCAATTTCTGGAGGCAAAGAAGACGAGGTAGACCTAAATTGAGGTGTAGTTGGGGCAGAGTTTATCATGTTTTTCCGCTGATAATCCTTGTGCGAGGTAAGCATCTTCCATACGTGCTTAATTCTGTGGTTCTTCGCTTGCAAATGATCTCCTTCGAAGCCCTCCAAGATTAAGCCAGTTTTGACGTTTATTTCTCCACCCAAAGATTCTGAAAATGCTCTTCTTCTGGGAGTGTTTGATAGTGACAGTTTCCCTTGACTTTGTTTAGAGTGAATGGGATGCCAGTTTGACTTCATGATGTTAATTGTTAGTCAGAGGAGAAAAGAGCATAAAAAAATGTCTCACCTACATTGTTATGAATGTCATCATATAGCAGTGCCGCCTCTTGTTCAGCAGCAGGAAACGGCAAATGAATTTGGCCAAGAAACTGAGACCTGAATTTATCCTTTGAGCACAATGTGATTGTTATACCTTGGCGCCATTGCTTTCTTTTGGTGATGCTATCAACTGGAATGTTGAATGAACAAGACCAATTTGGCTCGGTCGAACCTTTTATGACATGCGTCCTGTGATTGTACTTTAGACATCTCACAATGAAAAACGCATCAATATCCTTCAAGTATATCAAGAATGAATATTTTCATACAGCAGACATCATGAACAATAAAAAATACTTACCGAGGCTATTTGTCTTACTTGAACGATTGTTACCTTCAACCTCAAGTGTTTTATCAAACCCTGATCATATTGCAAGGATGAAAATACATCTGCTTTTTTAGGCTTCGCTTTCTTTTGATGATTTCTGAACAAGATGAACTTCCTGCTGGTAGCTGTTGGCAACGGCATTGATTTTGACAGTTTAGATGTCGAATCGGATTCAGTCAGCATATTAGACGGCATTATTGCAAAAAAAAAATTCAAGTTGGATCCCGGATTTCTTCTTTATTATTATGGATATGAGCGCTTTCTTTTATAATTTATAGGAAAAGAAAGGAAAAAAAGAAAGAGAAGAAAGAGAAGACAAGATTCGGTATTTTTTTTCTTCGAGGAACCTGCTTTTGTGCAACAGCTAATATACTGCCGTACTGCCGTGTCTAAAATCCTGTACGATTAAAGAAGAATTTTATTATATAAAAATAATTAAATGAATGTGGGCACATAGCATTTTTCATCTGCTGCATTGCCCTAGTCAGATCGCGTAGTTTATATGAAAGAAAAACCTTCCCAAAAGACAAGAAGGGAAAAGAAGAAAGTATAAAAGTATTTAG
>MU619247.1:156102-166220 GCA_025201805.1 Parasitella parasitica
CAGTTATTTAAGATATTTTTTTAGACGGGTGTGTTTCTTTTTTAAGCGAACTTAACTTTTATTTAGATCTTTCACTTTTAAAATCTAAATAAAATACAATGGATTTCATTCACTACAACCCATCTGAGTACCCTCTTTTGGCAAACGATGAAAGCACCGATGAAATGGATTTTAGCGACCTAGCCATTCAGTATGGAGAAGTCCAGATGTTGATCGACATGGACATAATCCCCATTCCTGAGCTTCAGTCATCTGAAATGGAGGAAGTGATGGAAAATCTTGTTGAAACTTTTCAAGAAGTTACTATCAAAACACCTGCAAAGTATAAGAAATACGGGGCAGGATCAAATTGAGCGGTTCATTCGAATGATCCAAGAGGAGGGACTAACAGTACCAAAGGCAGCAGAGCAATGCGGTATACCCCGCAGCAGTGCTTACAAACTGCTAGATGAGTTTAACGCTGGAGACGGTTCTATACTTCCTGGCAATATTCCTAAGGCACTTAAGCGAGGGCCAAGAAAAACTGTTTCCACAACATTCAGCCTTCTTGATTGAGTTATTTGATAACAACCCTTCAATTGTTCTTGAGGAGGCAAGACTAAAGTTGTGTGAACATTTTAATGGTCTTGAAATATCTATTCCTGGCCTGTATAAACATATCCGAGAAAAGTGTTCAATATCGCTCAAGCAAGCTACAAAATACACTGTGGAGCGTGATGCTCCAAGAACTCTCGAACTTCGCTTCAATATAGTCAATCAATGGAAAGCCGCAGGTGTCAGTTTTAGTGAAAATTGCATCTTTGTTGATGAGGCTGGCTTCCACTCACAATTAGTGAGAAGCCTCTTGTTCTTGCGGACCGTCCAAATGCAACAGACTTTGCACCAACAATTACATCACTACTATATGCAGATGATGTGGTATTGATAGCACCAGCAGCCGAGATGCAGTCCCTATTACATCTCTGCGAGGAGCATAGTCAGAGGCTAGGCTACCGCTGGAGTCCCTCCAAATGTGTTATTGTTGCACCTACTGTAGATGAACAGCCATATACTCTCTATAATACACCACTATCCCGCGAAGCTTGTTTTTCATACCTTGGGATCCCCATCAAACCATGAGGCTATGTAGATGTTTCTGCTCTTGTAAACAACAATACTATGAAAGCCAGGAAAGCTATGAACCAAATTGCAGCAATTGGTGTCAATTCCAAAGGATTTAATCGATTACTTTCAGTTCGTTTCTATGTTCAAATGATTCGCTCCCAAATGGAATATGGCCTTGCTATAAGTGCACGAAATCTTGGACACTTCAAAAAACTTGAAGCTTGTCAAAATGAATGTATTCGACGCATTCTCGGTGGTTCCATTAAATCTTCTACAAAAGTCATGTTGCATCTGGTACAACAGCCATCAATGACAAACAGGTCTAGGACCCTTCAAACTAAATACAGCATTCGCTCCCTTGATTTGCCCGATGATACACTACTTCAGCTATTACTTCCACATATCCAAACCTCGGCCAGCCGTTCTAATTGGTACAAATTGACTAGCAATCCACTATGGAAAGAATGCGCCCCGATTATTGATGATCTTGATCAACGTACTTTCAAAAGACTCAAACAACAGTTTCTTGAAGATAGTTTTGAAACCCTTTGCGCTGGCACAAACTCCAAATTGATATCTGCCTGCCGCCCAGAAATGATTATCGACCCAATTCTTTTTTTGCCGATGACAAATATCGAACGTAGTCAAGTCCTCCGTTGGCGCCTTGGTTGGTTGCCTGGTGGTATTCCTAGTCCCTGTATATACCATCCTTTTGAAAACTTTACTCGTAAGCATGCTATCGAATGTCTTCATATGCACAGTCGACTACAAATGCCTCTATCAGTTGATGATCCGCTATCATATTTATTGAATCATCTACCTTCAAAAAAACCACGAAATCCCCAGCAAGCCTTCCCTTAGCCGGTTCGTTGGCCTGAAATCTGCAGAATCATGCATGAAATGGATCATTTATTTCATGGACAAGTCCCTCCTTCTACCCCACAAGATCCTGGTGCCTCTATGGTGAATTGGTTGCTCGTGTAAAAGTGTTGATGTCTCTTTGCTCTGTTCCTAAATCTCTTTTTTTTTTCTAAATACTCTTATACTTTTTTCTTTTTCCTTCTTGTCTTTTGGGAAGGTTTTTCTTTCATATAAACTACGCGATCTGACTAGGGCAATGCACCAGATGAGAAATGCTATGTGCCCACAGTCATTTAATTATTTTTATGTAATAAAATTCTTCTTTAATCATATTCTGTTGTGCTGGATATTGATTGCCCGCTTGATCT
This sequence comes from Parasitella parasitica, assembly GCA_025201805.1. Lineage (NCBI taxonomy): Eukaryota > Fungi > Mucoromycota > Mucoromycetes > Mucorales > Mucoraceae > Parasitella > Parasitella parasitica. Next base: position 158,436 of record MU619247.1, read on the forward strand.
GCAAATGTAATTGAAGCAAGCCATCCCTGTCAAGTCCATTGCATTTTCTTTTCTTCAAAGTTTCATTTATATCAAAATGGCCTCCCAATTGTTCCGTTCTTCTATTCGCGCTATAGCTCGTCCATCTCTCGTAAAGAATACTATTAACCCTATTACTGCTTCTCGCATGCCTACTGTTGCTTTCAATGTAACCCGTTCCTTCTCTGCAGCTATTCCTCGCTGGGGCAATGGTGCTGGTAAGTAGAAAAGTTGTGTTGAATTATAGCTACTGATGCCCCAGAGTAGTAGATGCTGATCTTGCCCATAAGTTGGATGAGGAGCTTCAGTACGAAAAATCTACTGAAGAGGCTGGACAACCCGAGTTCGTCAAGGAGTTTTTGGAAGCCAACTCTTTCGAGGTAGGTCAAGTTAAATGTGGAAATGTTTGTCTGCTAGAGAAACTTAATTTTTTTTCTTTGAAAAAGATTGAGGATAAGGCTGGTGTGGATGAAGTTACTCTTTCTCGCACTTTTGGCAACGAAAAGTAAGCATAGACTTTGTTGCATGGAACTAGTGACTGATAGATTTTATTCGAACAGGATCCGTGTCTTATTCTCTATTTCTGATATTAACAACGCAACTCCAGATGAATTTCTTCCTGAAGATGATATGGTAGATACTGAAAACGAGGAGGAGGATGTTTCATTCCCTGTTCGTGCCTCTGTTACCATTGAGAAGGACGGCCAAGGTGCTGTCACCATTGATACAGTTGCTCAAGATGGTGAGATTGCTATTGAGAGCGTCATGTACTACAAGGATGGCAAGTTGGCTGATGAGCAATCTGCTGAAGCTGACTGGCAACGTCGTGGTCTTTACATCGGTCCTCAATTCGCTGAATTGGATGAGGGTCTCCAAAACCTCTTTGAGCGTTATCTGGAGGAACGTGGTATTAACACTACTTTGGCCAACTTTTTGCCAGACTATGTTGAATTCAAGGAACAAAAAGAGTACACTCAATGGCTGCAAAACATGAAGAACTTTGTTTCTGTCTGAATTATCTAAAAAAGAGCATAATGGCCGATATTAAATTCAACTTTTTGTAATATACTAATAAAAATAAAAAGCATTTTACACATGACAAATGCCCAAGAGCATTATTCAATGAATCGCATTTTTGCCAGTGATAAATACATTTTAACCACTGAGTTGCTTGTGTACGATACTCATCCGAACTGACACATCGTATAATGGTATGACGAAGCTGTGATGTGAAACGTAGGACCCCTTTCAGAGAACATTAGCCAAACAACTTTCAAAGAAAGCAATATTAAAAGTAATTAGCTTTTTGGAATTTTTCACTGACGATTTAGTGCCAATAAAACATTGCTTCCCTGAACGATACCAGGTAGAAGAAAAATATGCAGTGCAAAGAGTCAATTTATTTGGAATTTGATAAATCCCACATCAAAAGTAGTAATCAATGCATGAGATGTAGAAGTAACTCACAAAATATGGTACCATATAACGTGTGATGATACGCTTTTTTATGGAAGGTTGAATAACACCTCCATGAATGAATACATATAAACGCCAATAGGGCTAAAAACTATCTTTACATTCAAAGAACATTAAAAAGACATTGAGAGCAAATTTCACAAATGGGAAGTAGAGTCTCTGTGACACTTGGTATTTTTGAGAAGTACCATTTGGACAGAATAATCGCTTAGTAAAGCCTCTAAGAAATTAGCAGTATATGTTTTAAAAGAGCATTGCCTCTAGGAATACAAGAATAGCATTGCTGTGTTGTCAAAAGAGGTAGAGAGGTTAGCTTGAAGACATTAAAAGACCAGCACTTTGACAAATTTTGATGGACTAGTCTCTTGGCTATGGTTCGAGTAGAATGTCGGGCGACATTTAACCTTAAACCCGATCAGGAACGGTTGTTGCTATGAAGACTATAGTAATGATCATAATATTCTCTGGATACAATAAATCTATCTCCAAGAGTGTGGCAACATTAGTGAACATAATGCATTATTACTCCTTTTATACGTTGATTTTAAAGAGTGCATTTTATTCTGTGCAAACTATATTATAGAGGGTCTTTATTGAAGCAGGCTTTAATCCTCTCAAGTCGCTAAAGAGAACACTATGATCAAGACAAGGTCTCTACCGTACTCATCTAAGTGTTGCCATATTCATCTTTTTGGTAAAACTGGAAGTTAATTCAATTAATGTCTTTTCAAAAACTGCGCAAAATTAAATTAAGGTGTGCAAAAAAAAAATATTTTATTGCTGTTAGTGTCTTTTTATTGGAAACATGATGGTAACTTGCAGTTTGTAAGCAATTAATTTGTAATCGAAGCCTGCAAACTTCACCCTGAAGATTTCATGGGCAAGAGCAATCCTTCTGTGTAAGTATCAATGATATGATTGTAATATAGCAGTACTTGAGAAAAGTTAATATTTAATATCATAGTACTGTAAATTGTGGATTGATGATGATCGCAAGCCAAAAACTACTGTTACTGAAAACAATAATAACCCCGTATGGGATCAAGCTTTTATTTTCGACTTGAATGAAATCTTGTAAGCACGAGTTTTATATCAAGGTCTTGGATAAGGATAAGATTGGTATTGACAAGATTGGTTTTGAAAAAAGTGGAGATGTTAAATTTGATTTAAAGACGCTTTCAATGGGTTTCCTATTGATACTTAGGTCAAGTCGCCCGCCAAAATGGGCTTAAGCAGCCACGGTGAAGTCTACATCTTCGTTAAAGTTGACCTGTTTTAAATAACTCAGTAAAATAGCCTATCATCCTGACTTTTTATTTATTAGGTTGATTTAAGTGCTGAACATGTTCACTCATTTTCTAGATAACTTTTAATCAGTTTTATTTTCAACAGATCATTGAAGTTATACTTGAGAATATGGTTAACTTCACGTCATTCCACAAGAGAATAGAAGTGACCTTAGGCGATCATTCGATTTGAGGCTTACCTAAGACTACATAAACGTGATTCCCGAGTGAGTCAAGTAACAGGAATTCTCTTTCACACATATGCTGTACGAATAAGTCGAGCTCTTCTATTGCAAGTCCAACCAAACAGAAACATTTTCGATCAACAATAAAAGCTGAGATTTATTTTTTTATATGATGAATTTACTTGTATTAAAAGAATACAAGCTTAATGGTTTTTATCTATAAGAGGTATACATAGTGTTTTTGGATTTCTACATACGAAAGCAATTGATGCATATTGGATTGGCTTGAATAAGATGCGGCCCAGCCGAAAGATAAGTTACCATTATAAGCAGTTAAATTTGTAAAGGGAGAAAAATGGTGCCAGTTAGATACCTCCACCAGATCTAGAGACATCGACACCCAACCCTTGATTGTATTTTTTCCATTCAGCACTAGTTTTGCCTATGTGAGCTTGACCAGGTTTAGCATTAGAGCGAATATAAGTAGCATAACCAGCAAAGGAGGTAACAGGGACGAGGACAATAGAAGCGGCACGGGAAGAAACAGTAAGCATTTTGAGAAACTTGATTTGATTGATTTGATTGCGAAGAAAAGCAAGCCTTTTTATACACTTGACAAAAAAATGTCAAAGGCGTGCCCTGGCATATTGTAACAACTAATTTGTTCCTATGACGTTTTGATGGCCACCGATATAGCTCGGAGCACTAATAAAAGTTGACACTAAGCTTATCTGTAACTAATATAGTTAACATCATACACTTGCAATTTATTACCTGGTGCACACTAAAACAAGGGGCACAGAAACCTTGTCAAGAATTGAAAACATATACCGGTATCTATTTTATTATCTTTGTAATCTCTTGTTTTTTTCATTTTTATTTTTTTAACATGCATTATAACATTGCAATTTTAACATCCTGATCGCTTATCATCTAAAGGCCAAGTTTATAAGACATAAATTATTTTAGTATTCCAATTTGATGTCTTTGATTATACAGCTAATATATTAAACTTGGCCGTCTGCAGAGAAATCGCCCTCCAATCCCGGTTCAAGGATAGCGGCGTGCCCCAAAATAATCATAGCAGCAGCTCCTACATTTTGCTCTCAAATATTAATGCCGTGCACCCTCGAAAAGGTTAAAATGACTCACCTATAATCCAGAAAATGGCACCTGTTGCTCCCGAGAAAAGCAATAAAATTAGTGAAACGCAAACGTATGTAGCGTACAGTGAAGAAGGCGATATTGCGGCTCCTCCAATAATGAGAGGTCCATCCAAACGAGAAATCAAAAAAAAGCCGCCAAATACAAAAGCAATAGTAAATACTAGCCACCAACTTGTGATACTAAAACATTCCATCTGCATGAGCCTTCTCTCTCTCTCGTTCCAGTCTCTTTCCCTGTTTTAACACTTACACAGCATAGATGCCAAGAAGCAAGATGATTACCAAATAATTTGCAGAGAAATGTTGCAGATTGTAGCTGTGAAATACGAATAAATACGACATCTTTTGCCACCCTCAGTAAACTTACTTCCAACGCTGACTGATGGTATGAAAATTGGATGTAAAGCTGATTCTATTTCTGTCGAAGAAATCACCAAGAGGTCGAAGATTGGCTAAACGTTGTTCGCGAAACTTTTGAAGGAATGAGAAACGCGCTTCACTAGCTATGTTGGATGCAGCAGCACCGAGGGTCTGTGCAGTATTACTTGAAAGAAGTGGCGTGGACATAAAGGGGTTCCTAGAAAGAGCAAAAGAAATGGGTGTATACATTCCTTGGCTTGCTTGGCTCGTTTTCTGTCGTCTGCTCACAAATAGCTCCGCTAGATGTAGTCAAATGATGTGTCATTGATTTAATACTTGACCTGAAGAACAAATCTGTAGATATAGAACCAGATTTTCTTGTAATAGATGGCTGAGCATACTGAAACAAAGACATGTATTCACTAGAATCACTGTAATCAGGTAGCCTTTCACACGTAATTCGGCCATCTTATATATCAGAGATGCAAATATGTAATTAATCTCTTTGATCACTAATATCAAAGCCCTAAGCAGATGCACTGGTACGGTACATTAGCTCTTCCATAAGAGTTTTTATATCAGCTAATACCAGATGCTAGTCTCTGTTTATTCAAACAAGGTAACAACATTCAACATACTGGTCCATTGCATCGCAAATATTCAGACTCTACCAAAAAGAACCTAATTTTTTTTACAAATTACTTGTATGTCAAGTTTTTTTTATTCTACATAAATAATAGATTGAATGTATAAAAAGTGAGGGATGTATGTACTGACTGAAAAAATTTTAAGGTTCCAAACGCTTGGGATCACGGGGGAACAAGCTTGAGCGACGAATGTTGCCAAGACCAAGGAAGAGCATGACGACACGTTCCAGACCAATACCACCACCAGCATGAGGGGGAGCACCAATCTTAAAAGCGTCGATATAAGGTTGAATAGTAGAAGGATCAATTTCATGTTCCTTGGCACGTTCAGTCAAGTAATCAGCGTCATGAATACGTTGAGCACCAGACAAGATTTCCTCACCACGCAAGAAGAAATCATAAGAGTTGGAGTATCCAGGGTTCTCGGGATCAGGCATAGTATAGAAAGGACGAATAGCCAAGGGGAACTTGTCAAGAACATAGAAATCAGTGTGGTACTTCTCCTTGACAAGTTTACCCAAGAACTTTTCGTTGGCAGTGCTCAAATCCTCAAACTCACCCACTTCAACGCCGGCCTCCCTCAACATATGAATACCTTCCTTGAAAGAAAGACGAAGAGTCTTGGGCAAGAATTCGAAATCTTCAAATTCATATTGCTTCTTGATGATTTCAATCTCCTTGGCAAAACGTTTCTTGAGGTTGCCGAGCATATATACAAAGAGTTCTTCCAAAACCTCTAAAACTTCGTGGTAATGTTCATTGAAAGCCATTTCCATATCAAGACCCATGAATTCAGTCATATGGCGGTGAGTGTTGGAATCTTCAGCACGGAAAACGGGAGCAATCTCAAAGACCTTGCCAAAATCAGCGGCTATACACATCTGCTTGTAAAGTTGAGGAGACTGAGCCAAGAAGGCACTGGTTTTGAAATAGTTGACCTTGAAGACGTTGGAACCACCTTCAGAGGCAGCACCGATCAACTTGGGTGTGTGGATTTCCATAAAACCACGCTCAATCAAGAATTCTCTAAAGAGCAGGCAGACAGCAGATTGCAGACGGAAGATGGCGTGGTTGGTGGTGGTACGAAGATCAAGGACACGGTTGTTGAGGCGGGTGTCGAGGTTGACTCTGGGAAGTTCAGGATCTTCTTCAAATGCACTCTCAGGGCGAGTGGCATCATCCAAAGAGAAAGCGAGACGAACATTAACATCAGAAACAACATGAATTTTTTCGATGGCGAGCTCAGCGCAGGAAATGGTACAGCTCTTGACTTCATCTTCAGGCTTGACAATCTTACCTTCAACTAAAACAATCGATTCAGGAGAAATGCCGACGCAGAACTTGACCATTTGCTTGGAAATGGTCTTTTCGTCAGCAGCGATGATGCCTTGGATGGTAGAAACACCTTGACGGAAGACAAAGAAACACATTTTACCGCCGGTGGCACGAGATGTTTGGACACGGACACGAACGGTGACCGATTCACCTGCACGAGAGGCATCGATGGTAGTGATATTCTCAAACTTGGTGTCTAGTAGCATCCTTCTTTCAATTTTCAATCCATAAATACAAAAGTAAACGCTTACCGGTACGAGATTGAGATTGATTCATAGGGAGTTTACCATAACGGCCCTGGTCCTTGGAACAATCCTAGAGGGGGGGAAGCTGTCAATGCTAATTTTTTTTTCTTTCCCATCGTCCTGAATCCTTCCAGCATGATAAACTACTTACAACTTGATTGGCCTCTTTTTCTGCCTTTTCGGCTGCAATCTTGGCAGCAACGGCAGCCTTTCTGGCAGCCTTCTCCTTGTCTTTTTGAAGCTTCTTGAAAGCATTCTTGGTGATTGGCTTACCCTCGTCACTATCTAATCGTTAGCAACACAATTATCTGCTAGTTCCTCTTTCACATACTCCAAGTAAACTTCTTCGGTCTTTTTAGTGATGTCTTCAACAGCAGGATCCTGCACAGGTTCTGACATAATGGTGGTTTGTTTTTTCTTGTATTTTTAGAGAAAAGAAATAGAAAGAAGAGACGCGAAACAGGACTAGGATTTTTGTATCCTGTTGACTCATGGCCAGTCACCCAAATTAAGGCAAATGTTTGGTTGCACCGTTTGCATTTGCATGGTATGGATTGAATTGTGTCCGAGTATTTATATGCCTTCAAGAGCAATTCTGTGATGACAAGAAAAATAATGATGCGTTTTAATGGTATGCTAAGATATAATCTAATGATCAAGTTACTATGTCAAATAAAATCTTAGCTTGGAAATCAGACCAAGCATCGTAATAATGAATGTGGCTTGAGGATCCCAAGCTGCAGCACTGGATTTTTTAAGAAGTTCTTACAATAAAAAGTATATGGATATTTTATTACATTTTTGTAATGTTAAGTGTTACATAAAACATTGTCAGTTTGACCAGATTTGAGCTTTCGAAAACGTTTTCTTAGCGAGGCTCAAGGTAAATCGGAGCTTTGCTGTTCAGCGGCACATTTTGCACTGGTAGTTTCAGAGCTATTGAAAAGTTGGTGTATTAAAAGGTTCAGAGACAAAACTTAATGACGAAGTTAGCCCAATTGGTAACCATTCTAGGGACTTCGCTGCCAACTGCCAATAGTCAGCAACTACTAGCTTCGTATCAAGTG
>MU619247.1:167176-184053 GCA_025201805.1 Parasitella parasitica
CCATTCTAGGGACTTCGCTGCCAACTGCCAATAGTCAGCAACTACTAGCTTCGTATCAAGTGAAAAATAAAACAACAATCGTATACTAGATGCCAGTGCAATCAATACTCAAGCAAAGCTTCCAGCAGCTAGAATCTCTGGTCAGAGTAGGTTCTGCAATATTTGGCTTGCCTACTGAACCCCGAAAGTAGTACACACCATGACATCTCCAACCTGAGACGCGCTAGTGGTCGTAATCCTGCGAGTAGATCCGATCGAATACGAATGCTTTATAGTAAACTCTAAATTGAGCAATAAAAGAGAGGATTTTCAAAGCAAAGCAAATTCAGTTTATGATACAGTGATTGAGCAATTGTCAATAAACAGATTAATGTAATTTTTGTAGCCTACCAGTGTTAAGCATTTCCTCCGTTGACTACGAATTATTGAGAAAGCCTATGCTTTTTCACAAAATAGTTTTTGAGTTAAAATAAGGTGGTATATAACTGAAAAGCGAGACATAAGATCAATAAACTATTTATTGAAAGGCTGTAAGTGGATTTCGTGTGATTTAGAGTAAAAAAAGCTTGTGTGAAAAACAAAAGGAACACGCAATAGGTACTATAATAATCATTGAGTTTAAAGTTACGATTACGTCAAAATCCCGTAGAATCACTGATAAAGCAAGAGATACGGCTTTTACCTTTTGTTTCTACTTGAAACTTGAATGTCTTTTAGTTCTCCATCTAATGGTGCTAATCACCAAAGGTTTTGCGTCAAAATGAAGCCATAAAGTGCAAACGTTGGAAATTTGGTTTTTGCAACAAAACTCAAAATTTCTAATAAAGAACATAAAAACAAACACTTGTATATGAAAAACAAATTGATTTCGCGTGTCTTTGACTTAGAGATCGCATAATGAAAATTGCATTTTGGGGATCAAAAACCAAAAAAGGTAATTTCAATGGAAAATGCCTTATCCTTATAGGCAAAATTTGAGGTATTTTTCATGATTCTAAAAATGTGAGAATAAAATGCAGTGGGCTAGTTCATAGTGTGAAAAATAGGTTTGGCTAGATTTGCGGTTTTGTAGCTAGCTCTAATTACTATAGAAAAGTCTTTAAAGATGTAATTTTACCAAAACTGAGCGATTTTGAGCGATTGGATGCATATATCTAAGTCATAATTTAGACAGTAAACATCTTTTAAATGTTTCATTGCAGTTACTTGCTACTAACGCTTAGATCTTAGATAAGTAGGCAAAGACAGATGATAATAAATGTGAGAAATTAAAGCTAAAATGATATGAAGGCTGTTGAAAAAAACGATAATCTTATCTGCGTCAAGTGCGTTTCTGCATGAATATGTCTAATACGGAACCAAACGTGCGTTGTACTGCTATTAAACAACATCGTCAAAATCCGTCAATTTAAGCAGACGTTGCAAGGTTTATTGGTATATAAAATAGCACTTGCACAAATACGGTTGTTTTTATTCAAAAATGTCGTCATATTTTGTAATCAAAAGTTGAACCAACACCATGCCTTGGTTCATTTGCTTCAAATAGATAGCTGCGTCTGCCAATGCAGATTGTTGTGTATCAGGCACATTCATGTAGGTGCCAGATAAAGAGTTGGCCGCAGGTGCCTCCTCAGCTCGAATCATGTTTGGTGTAAATACCACTGACAAGTTGTGAGTATTCATTCTGTTTTTGCTCGAGTGCTCGGAGACTTGTTTTAAAAAGTTGCAAATGTACTTGAGCAGCGAAAGATAGTTGGGCGATTTTTTATAGTATTCGTGCAGTTTGGCTTTGACTTTTATAATGGTGTCGTTGGTGCAAATACTAGCATCTGCGTTATTGATCAAATTCAGTTTCTAGGGCTCTGCAGTACACTCTCATTTTTTACCTGGCAATGCACCCATACTCTCACTGAATTTCAGGCTAATAAGTGGAACAGGAAGTTCCCGGATAAAGACCTTCAATAAAGCTGCGGATACATCAATGTCATGTTGCTTCAAGTCAACGACGGAGCCTTATACATATGTATATTAGTTCCCGGGTCACGTATAGATACTGCACATGACAGCTCCTTACCATTGTTAAATGCAGATTTGACAGATTGCAATTCATCGCTGGATGGAGACTTTCTGAAAATACCTTCCTTTTCTAAGCCGTGCTCTTTCAAATGGTCCACAATTTGAATAACGAAATTTGGAACATATTCGATTGATTCGACGCCTTGAAGAGATGCCAAATCTTCCAATCTTCTACCAAAAGCCAACGATGGTACCGGTCTCTTTTGACGTTGTAGAGCAGGTGGTGGAGGAGCTGGATTACTTGCTAGTAACGGAAGCTGGCTGTCGTAACTGACGACTCTTTGAGGGGTGAATTGAGGCGCTAAAGTGATGTGTCCCTTTAAAGACTCCAAATTTGGAATGTAGCGTAATTTGCGAGCAAACTTGGGGCTGATGATTTTGTTTGCAAGATCAAAGACAATGCGATATGTCCTGGTCAGATGAACAACATACAGAGCCTTCAAGTTCTTTTTGTATCTATTGCCACAGTAAACACAATGCTGACTTGTAAAGCGTTAAAGTCAACTTACTTGCGATCAAGAGAGCGGTATGCTTTCAACAGCCACATCCAGCCCGGTCTGTATCTGGCTGGTGAAGAAAAGAACACTAACACATAGTCATTCTCGACAAACTCATCTCTACAAGAAATTTTAGTTTTCTATCTTTATGTTGTCATGGAGAGTTCATTACAGTCGCGCAAGGATAAAACTGTGGAAATTTTAGTAGCAAGCCAATCACGCAGCACAGAAACTTACGACAAGATCAAATCATAATCATAGACATCAGGGTTTGGCAAATTATCCGCACATAAAATCAAAATAGGTCGGCTTTCGCTATCGAGGCCTAGTTTTTCATGTTGAATTAAAGACTATGTTCATGTTGAATTAGTTGCGCTGTTCTTTTACCAGCCTCATAAATGATATTCAAAGCTGAAATCCCTTTAAATTCGGGGCTATGACAAGGTAATGGAAGAGCTTTATTCATAGAGACAGTTAAAGGGAAAAAAGTAAATTATGAACAAAACTGCACACATGACAATGTGTAATGTACACTGTGCAACATCATATCAACCGGGCTTGGCCTCCCCACCATTCTTAAGCAGTCATGTAGGGAAAAGGAACCCTCTATCATGTTCAAGGGAAATCCAAATGCTTTAGGAATACACGAATGTTTACATAAGCCTTAGGATGTGATCGATATTATGTCTACGCTATAAACGGTGTAGCTGTCCTCCAGAAAAGAATGGCGGTTTTTCAACCTAAAAGATACATAATCATGCTTTGAACTATGATGATGGAGGACGAATATCAAGGTACATCAACAGTATCTAGTAGAAGCCTCGCCCATGTTAAGCTTGCAAATATCGAATCTTAATATATGAGGCTGCACCCTGAGCAAATACTGTAGGGTGTTTACTATTTACACCACTTGAGGTTATTTATTGTATTTATGCAACGTACGCATAACAGCAACCGTTTTCGAAAGTAAATCTGATGTTATACACAATCCTGTGCATTTATTTCACGAGAAAATGGAAAAACATGCAAAAAGTCATGTTGGTAGTATACAACAGTATTACCATAGAAACCCTTTGCTTTAAAGATCCAATAATGTGATGGATTAGTGAATGAGCAGTACATGTATATCTACAGTATACAAGCTGATTATTGTTGTATATATTACATATGTTTATTCATGTTAAAGACAAAGGTGTACTCGCTTATTCTGGTTCGAGATGTAGAGTAACGGGTATCGTCAGCTTATTAAATTGTTGTTTGGTCATAATGCATACTTGAGATTCACACACAGCATTTCTGCATACATGATTATATTGTATCAATCTTTTTATAATGACTATGCAATACTGTAACTAAATATAGAGGAAAGTAATATAGATTAAGGGGTATATTTTATAAGTTATCTCTTTTTCTGCTGATTTTTGTCTCTTGTTCCCATTCATTTCGACAAAACAAAGACTTGAAAAAGGTACGTGCGGTGTTTAATACATGTTGCACGATCAATCCTAGGCCAAACCTAATTCACGCTTGTTAATTCACCATTATTGTTCTGATTTAATACAAAAAAAGACTCGGTTTTATGTAAGTAATATACATCGTATCCATGCCTATTACATAGTATGGGAATATCTTGGACAAAACAACAATAAAAAAGATTGACAGCTTTTGTATATGAACACTAGTGATTGCTACTTCTTCCCCCCCTCCTTTTTTTTTTACATTTCGTTGCACATAAATGAGCTTAATGAACAAAAAAACCGCTGCCACTACCGCTGACAGCTCAAGTGGTACTAGCATACCTGAACAAGTGTCGATGGTTGAAGAAGAAAGGCCAATAGAACCAACACAAAGCTTTTTACTACCAGGCGTACTAGTTACTACTCTTTTTTTCTTGTGGGGGTTCAGTTACGGATTGCTTGATACATTAAATAAGCACTTTAGAAATGTATTGGGGATTTGTAAGTATTTTATACGGTATGCGCATAAAGAAAATGATCTGACTAGCATTGTCGTCATGTAGCAACCACAGAGACTACATACATGCAGGTCGCATATTTTGGTGCCTATTTTATCATGAGTATTCCGTGAGTTAATACAATGATCCAAAGAAAATACTGTTTTATTTAAATAATGGATGTAGTGCGAGCTTTATTTCGAAAAGATTTGGCTACAAAAAGACGATTATTTTTGGCCTAGGATTATATGTTATCGGTGCGCTTTGTTTCTATCCTTCTGCTGCAAATTTGAGTTATGGAGGTTTTGTTGGATCGCTATTTGTCATTGCTTGTGGTCTCGCGACCTTGGAAAATTGTTAGTGAATTCAGTAACTCCTGGTTTGTCACATCTCATCATATGTTTGTGTAGGCGCCAACACCTATATTACCATTATCGGATCAAGAAAATACGCATCTCTTCGCATCAATGCTGCTCAAGGATTCAATGGTCTTGCATCTACTATTGCTCCTATTGTAGCATCATATGCTTTCTTTGGGGGTAATGAGGATACGGGGGGAGATCTGGAATCTGTGAAATGGACGTATGTTGGCGTTGCGTGTGGTGTATTTGCCATTGGTGTCTTGTTTTGCTTTGCCAACGTCCCAGAAGTTGACGAGGAAACACTAATGGCAGCTGAAGCTGAGGAGACAGGGGAAGTCGTTCGCAGAGCTTCTATCTTTTCTCCACATCTTTTGTTGGGTGCTTTTACGCAATTCATGTATACAGGCGCACAAGTAGCGCTTGCTTCCATGTTTATGTTCTACAGTAGCGAAGTTGGGCATATGCCAGACTCTCGAGGTTCTATTATGCTTTCTGTTGGTCAAGCCTGTTTTACTGTAGGCAGGTTTCTAGGAGCAATTCTACTCAAAATATTCCGCCCTGACTATTTGATGGCCGTATACGCTGCTGGAGCAATTATTACCAACGTATTTATCATTGCCATAAAGACGCCTGAAACGACTTACGCTCTGATCGTTTTGCTGTTCTTTGAGAGCGTCATGTTTCCCACCATTTTTGCACTGAGCACAAAAGATTTGGGTAGAAACCATAAGAGAGGTTCGGCTTTAGGTAAGTACTACATTGTATGGCATGTAAAAAGCTACATGATTTATCTCATATAATTCGTCTTGAATGATTTTATAGTTATTATGGGTGTCTCAGGCGGTGCTGTACTGCCTCCAATTCAAGCTGTAATTCATGATCACAGTAACGTAAATATTTCTTTTATTATACCTCTTGTGGCATATGTTGTTGTGTTTTTGTACGGTACCATTGGATGTAGATGGATACGATACGTAGATCAAGACCTTGATAGGGACCATAAGAGTGCCGCAGCATCTGAACAGGAACATGTAATTGAGCAACTCAATAATAAAGCTTTATAATTGTAATATCTATACCTTAATAGCATCAATAAAATAAATTAGGTCAATTAGCAACAAGCTATTATTGTTGTATTAGGCGAATTTTTCAGTCATAATTGGCATACGGGTTTGATTTATAAAGGATATTGGATATTGTCCACTATTTTATTTTATTTTTTGTTTTTGCTTATTATTTTGAAAGAAGATACTACGCTCACACAAAAATTGTATGAAAATATAATACCAAAATATACATCGAAATGCTTATATATGTCTAATGTATATACTTAATAATCAATGGGTGAGGTTTATAGCCAAGTTATGTACAAAAGCAGATATTATCTGCAGAAATAGTACTCTTGTAAATCATGGACTGCCAACGCAGATCATTAAAGGACACACATTGTTACTATCGGAATTAAGGATGATTTCAATTAAGGCGTTCCTATTCTTTAATTCAAAGCTAATGCTAGCTTTCAACTAGTTATCAGTAACAGCCAGAAATCTGGGCACATCAGATATATGACTTTTTTTAAAAGATTATCGGCAAAAAACGGTGAATTTCATATAAAAAGTGCACATCAACACATATAACTTTTCATATATTTGTCTGTTGCCGCAACAGCCAGGAATACGTAGAAAATTTACACAATATTCGATCAAGATTCTGCCATGTATTGTAACTGCAGGATCTTTACTGTGATACAGCATGCTAAAAACTCCACAAAGCAGATTTGAAAAGAAACGTTTCTCTAGCATTAGTAGCAATGTCATCTTCGTTGACATAAATCGACATAATACGTTGGCTAATGAATAACATGTATATTCCTCAATCGCTTGAGCAATGATTGAAAAGATGGGAGCTGACAAATAAGCAGATATAAAATAAATCTATTCATCACAGCAAATAATTCCTGATTTTTATATCATCATTAAACACTCATTTTAATTCATTTTGACACTTTATTCTACTACACAAATAATTATCATGAAATACGATATAAGTAAAGAGCAAGATAGGGGGGTTTTTTTTAAGCTTGACACATGCATATAAGCCTTGTGAACGTAATTTTTTGTGCAATACAGGTAAACTACCCTCAATATCGTATTGAAGCTATTTACGTGTCTCTTTTATTTCAGCTTCAACAAGGCTTTATTTTGAAATATGCGTTTTATCCTTTGCAATAGAATGACTATCAGGCTACTATGGTGCCTCGAGTAAAATGCTGGGAATTTTGATCAATAAAGCATTCTATTATGCCATTACTGGACTTTTTGAACTTTTAAAATTGTAAAGACGGCTTTATCTCTCTCTTCTTTTAGATTATGCAGGAAGGTCATCTTGGAGTATACTTCTTTTGTAGCCTAGTTAATTTTGCTTGCAACTTCAGTATATTCTCATCAAGTGGTCTAGTAGCAAGGGGGAAAATTGACTCGGACCTCGCAAATTTACATCGTGATCATTGTACAACTAAACTTAATCTAGTGAAGAGGTACCTGCTTTTATATGGGGATTAATACCGTATATGTGATAAATAAATAGAAAAAAAAAAGAAAACGATTCGGGCTGTACCGTTTTTATGTAAGACAATATATTGGTCTCGTTATTTAATCCATACATAAATCAACAAAAAAAAATCAGCTTATAATTCTACTGTTGCCACACAATTATATCTAAACAGTGTCAAACTATAAAAGTAGATCCATCCTATGTGAGAATCAAGGAAAATAAGGAGAAATGATTATTGGATCACTGCTGTTGCTTTGGTGGACAAGATGAATAATTAAGGAAGTGTCATTTTATAGGTTTCCCATTCACATATACTCAAGTTTGTGGAAAAGAGCCTTGAATTCACACACACACACACGGCATTTTAGTTTTTGCAATGACTAGCAGTAGATCATATGCATATTGTATGCGCTTCTACCGAATGCGCAAAGAGCGTGTGATACATGATAAGCGTAAAATCCCTTTCACAAACCTATACCCTATTTTCACACATTTTAATCCATTACACATACCCATCAAAACGGTACATAATAATATAGCAACCGTTTGAATCAAGACGTAATGTACTACTTCCCCACACTTTTTTTTTTTTTTTTTTTAAAAAAAAAACAAAGTGATAATAATGGATAATAGTGTCCATCTTAACCAATTCAAGAAGGCCCTCGCCAGAATCTACAAATAGAGATCAGTTCGCCCTGTTTTTTCTTCCTTCTTCTTTTTCATCTTTTAAATATAAATATAGTCAATATGGTGAATATTCCAGTTGCTCCTGTGGGTCCAGAGACGCAAGGCGTGTTTGTCCAGCAATTGACGCCCATTGCAAACAACCTGGTTGGGTCGTTTTTTGTAGGCTTAATCCCGTTGTTGTTAGTTTTGGTTCTATTAGGAGTGTTTCGAGTTCCTGCTCATTACTCGTCTTTAGCCGGGCTCATCGTATGGTAGTGTAACCTCATCTCCGAGCTGATTTACTCTATCAACTAACAAAACTCGCTTTGTAGTATATTCATTGCTATTTTTGGCTGGGACATGCCTGCTCAACAGGCGTTCGAATCAATCGGCAATGGCGTTGTATTTGCGAATTGGCCCATTATGTGGATCGTAGTTAATGCCATGTACATAAGTTATACAGACAAACTACCAAAACAAGGCAATATTGACGTTTATCGTACGTACCTGTAGGTTCATTTACAACACAGCTGTTCATTCAGGGATATTCGACTATTTCCGCCGCTGGATCTTGGCTTATACCCCACCTGACACCAGGATCATTCTGCTCATCATCGGCTTTAGTTTTGGTGCACTTTTGGAAGGTAAATATATTATAACAATTTGAAGAGGGTTTGTGTGTGTGTGTGTGTGTGTGTGTGTGGTGGTACGAATAGACTTAAATGGCCTCTTGTGTTCATAGGCGTCGCTGGCTTCGGTACTCCAGGTGCAATTTGCTCTTCGTTGATGGTTTCTGTCGGGTAAAATTGTATAAATTGGGATTTTTATTACGCCAAATTGTACTAACACAGCATAATAACCAGATTTGACCCTTTGGATGCCTTGACCTATACCCTTATTTTTGACACTACACCCGTAGCATTCGGTGCTTTGGGTATTCCCGTAACCACGCTGGCTTCAATCACTGGCTTACCTGTCATGAAGTTGTCCGCCATGATGGGTCGTCAACTGCCTTTGCTTAGTTTGTTCTTGCCCACCTACGCTCTTATCTTTTTTGCCGGCTTCAGAGCCGGATTCCTTGAATGCTGGCCAGCCGGCCTCGTAGCTGGTCTATCCTTTGCTGTCATCCAAGCTGTTTTTGCAAATTTAGTGGGCCCCGAGTTACCAGATCTTATTGCCGGTATCGTTTCTCTCATTTCGATCATTATATTCGTTCAATTTTGGAAGCCTAAATACCGACCTGAATTCGAGGCCCATATGGTTGTCTCTAAAGCTGCCAGTAGTGATGAAGAAAACGACGCAGACAGAGTCTCCAACCATCATAGCAACCAGTCTGAAAAACAACACATTGAGCACAGCTCCAAGGAACCCGCCAAAGAGCAAAGCGACGTTGTACAGTCTGGTAATTCCTATGGCGGAGAAGGTGTCGTTGCACACGATGGTGCTACATCGATCAAAGAAAGAGGACTGGATATCGAAAAACTGAGTATTCGGGAGACTTTACTGGCGTGGAGTCCGTGGACGCTGATTGTTGTCGTTGTGATCATGTAAGCGGATGTCCTATTTTTTTTTTTTTTTTTTTTTACTGGTAAAATCATTCCGTAATAACATGAAAACGTAGCTGGACATTTGCCAAGGTGCCTAGCTATGGAAGAACGCTTGTCCATTGGCCACACCTGCATCAAGAGGTCTATTTAACACTCTACGGCAAAAGATACGATGCTATTTGGACGTTTGAACCACTAGCTACGGGTACGGCCATCCTGGTTTCTTCGGTTCCTTTTGCTGCTCTTGTTCTTTGGAATGGATCTCATCCTCGCGTGTTCTGGCCCGCGTTCCGTCAAACAGTGACCCAACTCTTTTTGCCTATTCTTACCGTGTCCTTTATCATGGCATTTGCTTATCTCTACAACTATTCTGGAATCGCCTATACCATAGGGTTAACACTGTCATCTGTTGGTAGAGCCTTCCCATTTTTGTCTGCCTGGCTTGGCTGGTTCGCTTGTTTCCTTTCTGGAAGTGACACGTCTGCTAACTCTCTATTTGGTAATCTGCAAGTCGTGGCTGCACGTGAGATCGGTTTGTCTGCCATCCTCATGGCGTCGACAAATTCAAGCGGTGCCATCTGTTCTAAAATGATATCTCCTCAAAATTTGACAACAGGCGTATCCACCATTGGGCTTCAAGGTCAGGAGGGTCGTGTGCTGCGCAGAACCATCTTGCACTCGATCATCATGGTCTGTTTTGTAGGTGCGATGGCTTGCGTCCAACAATACGGTATCCCTGGTATTATTCCGCCTTGATTTCATCCAAACTTGTGTCTTGATATTTTTGTAACCTCAAACATTCCTTGGAATTCTATTTTCGTTGGTTCAATTTAACTCATTTCATGCTAAGCTCAAATTGTTCATCTCATATTACAGTATATAAATAAACCTGCTTGGATCGTAATGGTATATGCCGTACAAATAGAGGAGAAATCTCAATTTTTGTGCTGTAAGGATTTGCGCCTCTTGTTGATCTAGAAACTCTTACAACCATATGAAGATCTGATACGCAAACAAACAGATCAGATATGATCAACAATCCCCATTGCATCTCCGTTAACAGTGATTTAATATCAGATCATCAGATTAAATTCAAAATCTATTGATGGATAGAACGGATAGCCTAGAATCTCCAAGAAAAATTTTTCTTTTGGTTTATAAGACTAAATCCCTTTTTTGCTCTGTGAAAATACCTCCTTTTTTTTTTATTTATATATATATATAATATTTATATCTCATTATGACTGATACTCCAATTGAGAAATCCTCGTTGGAAGGTGTCAAAATTGTAGAGCTCTACAAGTTTGTTTGGAACAAGTGGGATAAATGGATCATCTTTTCTGCGTAAGTGCTGTTTTTACAGACGAAAACTATTGTGTTCTCATGTATTTGTTATTGTCAAACCAGCTTGATCCTCTTATCCTGGGCCATTAATTGGGAAACCAACCTCAATTTCGCTCTATCTGTCAATGTCACTAGTTTATTCGAAACAAACAATTTGATTAGTCTCTTGCCTACTGTTTTATACATTCTCCAAACTGCACTTTTACCCATCTACTCCAAGTTGTCTGACATGTATGGCCGTGCTCAATGCTATACGGTGGCATTGGCATTTTACATTATCTCTTACATCATCATGGCAACTGCCAATAACTATGAAACGCTTGTGGTAAGTTATACAAAGTCAAAGAATCAAGGCAAAGAATTAAAGATATAGAATAGGGCGGTCAAGTAGTGTATGCGTTTGGTTACAGCGGTGCATCCATTCTTGGTCCCATTACCATTGCTGATTTAACCAGTGTCGTTGACCGTGGTTTACTGCAAGGCCTTTACAATGTGCCTAGTCTCATCAACATTTTCCTCGCTCCTAAAGCCGGACAAGCCGTATTTGATGCTGGTCAGTGGAGATGGGGCTACGGCATGATCCCAATCATCATTTTCGTCACTTCATTCCCTCTCGTATTCAGTCTTTGGAAGCTGAATTTCCAGGTGAACAGAGCTGGTCTTTTAAAAGAGTACAGGGATGAACAAAAAAAGATTCGCGAGGAAGAGAACCTTACTTTATGGCAAAAGTGCGTTTGGTTTATCGTCGAGATTGACATCATTGGCAGCCTGCTCTTGGTAGCCGGCCTCTGCCTCGTCCTTTTGCCTTTGGTGCTTGCACTTCCTTCTTGGGGCGGCTGGACTAGCGCAACTACTCTTGCTACGCTCTGCTCTGGTGTTGTTGCCTGGGGTCTCTTTGGTCTGTGGGAGTGGAAGTTTGCAAAGAAGCCTGTAATCCCCCTGGCATCTTGGGATACCCGAACTCCTCTTTACGGTGTCTGTGCGCTTTCTACAGTCACCATTATCTCTGCTACAAACTGGCAATTCTTCCTTACATATCTGATGGTGTCTCGCAGAATCAATTCCGAAAAGGCCATCCTGCTCGAGAGAGGCTACAATGTCGCATACATCGTCTGCGAAGTTATTGTTGGTTATTTGATGAAGCGATTTCGCGTCTGGAAGCCCTTTGTTTGGGCTGGTGTGTCGTTGATCATTCTCGGTGTCGGCCTGATGATCCCTGCTCGTCTTCCCACTTCTTCTGACGCTTTTGTTGTCATCTCTCAGACGATTGTTGGCATTGGATCTGGCTTTTTGTACACACCAATGCTTGTAGCTATCCAAAGTTCTCTTCCTCACAAGGACATGGCCATTGCCACTGCCATGATGCAAGTGGGTGGCTCTATTGCCGCCAGTATTGGTTCTACTATGGCTGGTACTATTTGGAATAACATGCTTCCTGGCGAAATTGCCAAGAATGTTCCTGGAGAATACGACTATGCTCAAATTGTAGGCAGCGCTATCTATGCCAGCCAGCTTCCTGAGCCTCAATGGGAAGGGGTTGTCACTGCCTATGGCCATATCCAAATGGTTCTGTCCATTATTTCCATGTGCATTGCTGTTTTAACATTCTGCTTCACTATCCCCATGAAGACATTTGGTCTGGAGAACTATAATGAAGACGAGCAACAAGAAAAAGATCAAGTTACACTTGCTGAATCCAACAATAGCACTTCAGCGGCTCATAACGACAATGAAAAGACTGAGGCCTATGAACTGGGGCATCCGAATACTGTTACAAATGAACGTGTATCGTCGTCACCTTCCGGCAACAAGGATTGCTTGTAACTCGACTAGAAACCGTATTCAGTGTAACATAATATTAATACAATTAGAACAATAATAAGCTTTGAAAAAGAAGCGATTAATAATGCCAAGCCTATCTCCCAACATTTTTTTTTTTTTTTTTTGTATATATTCTTGCAATAATAAATTCTAATCAACCAGACGTTTGATACCGTATCATATCATGTTATAGGGCCAATCTTGCACATAGTGGTTAAGTGAATTTTAAATAGAATTGATTTTATTTTAAATATAGAAGCTAAAGATGCCTTTTTTATTTTTTTAGTATGAGAGCATCAGGTACAAACAATAATGGAATGAGCGAAAAAAGATATGTATAAAAGTTATCATTCCTCGTCGGTTGTGTAGACTTCTTCTCCACGCTTACGACGCTCCATTCTGTCCTTCTTCTTCTTGCGGAGCTCTTTGGAAGACAACTTGGCCTTCTTTTTAGTTTCCACAATCTTGTTGCCATAAGCATCGAATTGATCTTCTTTCTCTTCCTCTACAACCTTGGTGGTACCGTTGCCAGAAACCCAGTTATGACCTGAAGGAGTCAAACGACCAGCATCAACCATCCAAACTTCGTTACAGAGAGCTTCAGTGAATTCACGGTTGTGAGTAACGATGACAACACCACCACCGTAAGCCTTGATAGCCATAGCTAAAGCACCGAGTGATTCACGATCCAAGTAATTGGTAGGTTCGTCAAGAACCAACATGTGAGGCTTGTTCCACATGGCAGCACCGATGACAAGCTTGACCTTTTGACCACCGGAAAGACCACGAATACGAGAGTGAGTGGCGAATTCGGCTTCAAGACCAACATCAGTCAAATGCTTCTCGATTTCCTTGGCAGTAAGAGGGCGGTTAAGACCCATCTTGGCGGCCTCGGCAGAATCAACTTCAGCAATCTTCTTGCCGAAACCCATATCTTCAAGCTTTTGACGAGAGATCCAAGTGTTATCGACCGAAGAACGGCCAACCCAAGAGACCTCGTATTCGTAAGATTGCTTGAGCTTTCTACGACCAACGAGTTCCTCGACAGTACGCTTCTCACCATCAATGATGAAGACTTGCTCCAAGGCCTTCTTGTTGGCCTCGTCGTTCATACGGTCATTCTTGTCAAGCTCTTCACGATCTTCACCGGTAAGATAACGCCATTGAATATACTCATTGGGAGACTTGTCCAAATGCTTCTCGATATGGTGGAAAGCGTGTTGAGCAACATAGGCAATACGCAAGTTGGGATGCTTCCAGACAGTTCCAATCTCGGACTCGATCTCACCAGTCAGCAACTTGATCAAAGTAGACTTACCAGCACCGTTAGGGCCAATAACAGCAACACGAGACGCAAGAGAGCACTGCATGGAGATGTCCATCAATTGCTTCTTGTCAGAACCAGGGTATTGGAAGTCAACATTCTTCATCTTCAAGATAGCACGCTCCTTGGTCTTGATACCTTCGAGGAGACCAGGCTCAGGGAAGTTGAAAGAGATTTGAGTGGCCTCGAGAGAGTAGTAAGAGGCAGCACGAGGAACCTTCTTGACAAACTCGGACAAGTTACCGCCATAACGCTTGAGCTTGTAGTTGGGCTCATAATGGATGATATCAGAGCAGACATGATCCAAGAAACCAGAGTCGTGAGAGACAATGATAGAGGTGACAGTCTTGAGGCCCAAAAGATAGTTTTCCAACCAGGCAACGTTAACAACATCCAAGTGATTGGTAGGTTCATCCAACAAGAGAATATCAGCGTTCATCAACATGGCGCGAGCAAGAGCAAGCTTCATCTTCCAACCACCAGAAAGCTCACCAATAGCCATCTTGGTAACCATGACTTCAGAGAAACCGTATTCGAGCAGAATGCTGCGGACTTGCTCGGGATCCTTGGTCTCAACACCATCAGAGGCAAGGATAAAATCAACGAGAGGAGTGTCAGCCTCGGAACCATCGATATCGTGCTCGACGTAGACAGTCTTGAGCTCAGAACGAGGAGGGAAACCTTCGACTTGTTCGTTGGCAATAGCACGCATGAGAGTAGACTTACCACAACCATTAGCACCACAGAGACCATAACGACGGCCACGCTTGAGACGGAGAGCAGTACGGTTCAACAAGATCTTGGCA
The DNA here is from genome assembly GCA_025201805.1 of Parasitella parasitica. NCBI lineage: Eukaryota > Fungi > Mucoromycota > Mucoromycetes > Mucorales > Mucoraceae > Parasitella > Parasitella parasitica. The sequence goes on from MU619247.1 coordinate 182,127, forward strand.
CCATAAGCAAGGGAGAACTCACAGTTACAGAGATCCTCACCCTCATCGTCCTCTTCTTCGTGATCCTTGGGGGTAACAGCTTCCTCACACTTGTTCAAGGCAGCGAAAGCAAGGTTCTCAGCATCGGCAGAAGCATAGAAAGACTTGGCATAAGGAACCAGAGACTCTGTCCAGACGTTCTTGAAAAAGTTCTTGGCAACACAAAGAGTGAGAGCAATGTCGTTCATGAACTTGACAGTAGGGGCAAAGGCAGGGTCAAGATCAACGGGCAAAAGCTCCTTGATGGAAGTCTCAACCTTGGCTTGCTTCTGGACCTTGGTGAACAGCTCAATAGAGGGGTTACCGATACGCTGAAGGGTAGCGAGAGCTTTTTGAACAACACCACGGCACTCGGGGTCAGCAACGACGTCTTGGACCTTCTCAAGAGCAGGCAAAAGAAGAGGCAAGAAAGGAGCAGCAACATCGGGATCGTCGACAAGCTTGGACATGTTGTCGATAATCAAAGCAGCCTTACGCTTGATGGGAGTAGCACGCTCGTTCAAACCACGGCCCAAAAGAGGAACCATGATGGAAAGAGTGGCAGCATCGACTTCTTGGACAAAGGTAGTGGCACCAAGCAAGTGAATGGTTTCAGGGACGTTCTCAGGGTGGTTGATACAACCGATGACGGCAGGAATGAAGCGCTCAATATCCTTGTTTTCAATGAGCTTACAGATAACAGCCATAGTATCAGAGGCTTGCTTCTTGACGTCAATCTTGGTATCCCACATACAGTCAGAGACGGTAGGAATGACATCGGGGATAGCAACAAAGAACTCCTTGGGGTGCACGTTGACCAAATCGACCAGAAGATCAAGCGCAAGCATCTTGGTTTGCCACTTGCAAGAGTTACCGAGACCTTCGAGGATGTAGGGGACGGTGAGAGAGCAAGCGTTGGGGTTGATCTTCTTGATCAAGTTGCGGGAAGCTTCAAGAGCAGCAGTCTTGACGGCAGCTTGCTTGTCGGCTTGGAGCTCCAACAAGGTGGGCAACAAGGGCAAGATGTAGGGCTCAACTTGGCCATCAATAGAGTTGTTGGTAAGGGCAACAAAAGCAGCGACAGCGCCTTGACGAGCACCAGCGCTCTTTTTGTTGTTCAAGTCCTTGGTGAGAGCAGTGATGATGTTGCTATGGACAACGGAAAGGACACCGTTTGCCTTGACAAAAGCAGCAAGTTCTTCGGCAGCAGACTCACGGTCAGCATCGGAGGCAGCAGCGAGCTTGGAGAGGATTTCCTTTGCCTTCTTGGTTTCAACATCGCTGGGAGCAGAAGAGACGGCAGCGGTCATCTTCTTTGATTGAATATCGCTCTGGGGGTTCTTTTGAGCAGCAGTGGCAGGCATCTTTACTGTAATTTAGTGTTTTTTAAGAGAGAGGATAGAGCGACCTTTTTACAAGAAAACAAAAAAAGAGTAGAGAAAGAGGTAGAGAATCCTGAGTCGATACGACAGATCTATTTATTTTAGTGCCCTCCTTGAAAATTTTTTCTTTTTTGTGCTCGATTTTCTTTTTACAGTGCAAAATATACACTCTTTGGCTGCTCTATTCGCTCGGAATTGGAACCAATCAAGGCCAGTTTAATCACTTCTTGCTGGTACCTAGCTTTCCGTAGGTTTCAGATAAATTAGCACCTCCACAAACTCTCATTATACGGCGGATGGTGTCAAGGCATCTTGATCTGGAAGGCAGATGTGCACAGAAGATGGAAGCTTGTACGCACGTGGCTTGCGATTCCATATAAGCCACGGAATAGATGTGGTATCAGTAGCAAAGATCTTCAAGCCAATTGCATGAAACAGGCCATTTGGCTCCAATCCAGATATCGACAACTAGAAGATGTTATAGTGTATGTCTAGTGGCTCTACTTGGTTTTTGGTTTTTTTTTTTT
>MU619247.1:193261-217467 GCA_025201805.1 Parasitella parasitica
AAAAAAAAAAAAAAAAAAAAATAAGAATACAAGCCTATTTCTGTATGGAATTGTGGCAGTTACTCGATAGCTTGGGCATATTCCTGTTCAGGTGTTAAATGCTGCTTCACAGCTTGGATTCTTTTTTGAGCAGAAGACATTTTTTTTTTCTAGTGTGTACTATTAAAAGAAGAGAAAAAGGTTTGTTTTTTTTTCTTTTTTTTATTCTTTAACCAATCTTAATTGCTGCATTTATGAATTGACTAAGAGTGAAAATTCCTTATTTAGACCACATTTGCTGACATATCTACTGTTCGTCCAACTTTGGAAGTGATATTCACATGAAAATATTTAGCATGTGTCGTTTTTTTTTTTTTTTGTATGATCTCTGTAGTATTTTGTCGAGGAAACTACAGAGAACCATACCTAAAAGCAAGAGAGACAAGACAGTAAAACCCTCGATAAATACTGGGCAACAGCACAAACAATACTTGAGTAAAAGACTGTTTTATAACACCTGAAAATCATGAGCATTTGTGTGTGTGGGGGGGGGAGGTATAAAATTTGACATAATGGTGCAATACCCCATTTTACCATGAAAATCTAAGCTTTAGTCATATAGAGTACCATATTGGGATTGACTGATTTAATATTCACGTATACGAAAGAATATATTTACGACATGCGCTATCAAAAGGATTCCTTATGTAATACATGCAACATGGTTGAATAGTCATTTATTTAATTAAAACATACATTCATTCACTCAAGTTGCTTTTTCTTTGCCTTTAAGAGTTTTGTGAGTAGCAAGATTCTCGGTAGTGGATGAGATTGGTGGCAGCATGGGCTTTGCTTGTGGATTTCCATGTTGACAAACCAAACATTCCTGATTTGTACCAAGCTGTCTTTCCAAACATTCAGTGTGGAACCCATGGCCACAATGGAACAATACGTATCGTTTTTGCTTTTGTGCGTCGCCGCTTTCCGTCTCGTCCTTTTGGTCCTCCTGAATTTCATCTTCAAACCCCCATGCCAGGGAAGGCTGCAACAAGGATAGATCTAATATGTTGGCACCGCAAATTTCGCAAATAGCTCTGTTGGGTCTCCAGCCCTGTCCTCGTTTTGTAACCATATCCTGGACACTGCCAAACAGATCGCGGTCAAACAATCGGTTTGTCATTTCCAGTAATTTGCCCTCGTATTTGTAAGTGTCCAGCATGCTTAAAAATATGTCTCGAAAGTCTGCAAATGTGGTTTCTCCCCTTGCTTGGGAGTGGATCAATTTCAGTAATAAACGAGGCAAAGAAACTTGTGGCGACGTCGACAGTAAAAGCGACGTCAAGATGGACTGCACAAACGACTTGTACGTCGTTGTAATTAGCTGTCGAACTTCAGATGGCACGCTACTGCTGCTGCTGTTTGTACCGAGCGCGTTGTATATATCAATAGATCCTTCAAAGTAGGCGTCTAAAAGACGGAACCAAAGTGTCTCTACAAGGTCATTTGGCATATCTTCCTCGTCATTATCGTCTCCAGTAGAACTGTCTTCTCCTCCACGACTCAGCTCTGGTAGATTCTCATCGTCGATTTCGGTCGGATAGCTAGTTGCAGTAGCTATGCTGCTGCTTTCACATAGTCGTGTACTGACTCGCAGAACGCCATTGAGGCCAATCAAGCAGCTGCTTATTAAGCTTTGCTCTCCAAAAGCCCAGCTCGTTTGTGCATCAGCATGGTCTTTGAGGATTTTGAGGATAGCAGTGTTTTTGTCCTTGGCTACGTCGAGCATCTTTTCTAGCGCGCCTTGTGTGTCTCCACTTTTTTCCATGATCCAAACAACTGCATCCATTACGCCATATTTTTCGCAGCTCTTTCGAACTTTGTCGAGCGAAATCGCATCATCCAGTCTCGTATTGAAATAATTGAACACGCCAGAAGGATCAAAGCGACACATGAGTTCAATATAACGTTCCTGGATTGCGCCGTCCACATGAGGAGTGTGCGTTTCTTTAATGAAGCCTTGATGCACTTGATGCACTTGATGCACTTGATGCACTTGATTTGCACTCATGTCATTGTCCCTGGCTTCTACTTCTTCTCCTCCTCCGTTTCCTTCTACTTCTTCTTCTTCTTCATAGGGCTCCAATAGGCCTCTGAGATACGAGAACAGGCGTTTGTCTGCAGTGGCGTGATGGTCGTCGTCGTCAAACTCTTGGTCTTCCTCTAATCGTCGAATTGCGTCTGCATGGTCGCCTTGCATGAAATTCTCGACAATGTTGGCTGCCTTTTGTCCATCAATTTCGACAAACTGAGAGATACGAATCATAAACACTCGCTTCACCTCTTCTTTTTGTCGTTCGTTAAGCTCAGAGGAGCTCAGCAGCTTCTGAGCACAACTGAAAACCTCGTCGCGGCGTTCGTCGTCCCTGAGATAAGCTTCCACCAGCTTGCCGTACTTTTTGTCTCGGCGGTAGACATCTTCCAGCACTCTCCAGAATCCAGCATCTTCGTATAACCGTACAATCTGCTCGTGGTTTCCTGGTGTATAGACTGTCAATAGATTCTGCACAGCTTTTTCGCGGTCTATGCGGGTGATCGGATCGTGGTCCTCGGCCAACCGCACAAGCACCTTGTGTAAAGTCTTTGGTGGAAGTAATATAAATGTAGTATACATGTGGAGGTTAGAAGCTATAAACATGTAGAGTAGAATGATGTTCTCATTCGAGACGTAATCGTACGATGAGAATCCGTGATGATCGCTGAATGCGACTGAAGGCGAAGGCACATTTATGTGGAGGCTGGGTGTCTGTCTGTTTGTGCTAAAAGATTGCACCGTTGAGCCAGAAAACGATTGCTTGGGCCTTGGTGGAGGTAGCGGCAGGCCATTGCCCGTCAAACCGCCGCCCATGACATCCAAAAGCGTGTTGACAATGATTTGGCGAGAAATGACTTTGCCCGGGACTTCCTCTTCAAACTTGGAGCTTAGAATGTCTTCACCGCCGTTCAGCCAAGGGTCTTTGAAGGCATCTTCCATAGTCTCCAAGAATCGTTTCGTGTTGAATCGCAGCAACAATCGCAGATAAGGATACGTAGGCTCAGAGAATCCCTCGTCGTCATCCGCTGTCAAGACCAACTTGCCGCCTACAGGAGGCCAAACAACGCAGCGGCCAGAGAACACAAACGAATACACTGCGCTTCGGGCATCGCTTGCATCGTCAGACGCTAGCATAGCAGAACCTTCTGGGAAAGATCTGCCGGTCAGGATTAACTTGAGATACTCGAACAACTTTTCTGCATTTTGACGATTGTGTGCAATCTGTTGGTTATCACTGCTGGCTTCGTCTCTGAGCACAGATCGCACCACCTTGAGCATCTCCACTACGGGACTCACATAGTCGTGCATGCTCTTGTTCCATACATACATCATAGCCTCGTACATGCCTTCGCGATGACACATGCTGACAATCTGGTCAATGTCCAAGTTGCGAGGATTGACGTGCCAAATCACTTGTTCCAGTTCGTCCAACAATCGCTTCCGGCTGAAATGGTCCACCAAGTCTTTCATGATGGACGGCGGGACTTCTGGCACTCTATCCTCCACAATGCATGTCTCTAGCACTTCCAAAAAGATGCCCTTGACATTATTCTCTGAAAATCGCTCGTAAACAGTGTCAAAGAGGAATGCCGTGTTGTCCATGCTAAGACAAGCTTTGACGCATCCCTGGGCCAAATTTCGGAATACCACTGTCTCACCGCCCGCAACTTCATCTGCCATGCCTTGGTAGATTCTCTTGGACGAGAAGGTGTAGTTTAGCGAAGCCACCAGGATCTCCATCAAACTCTCGCCAACGAGAGCCTTTCTGGCCTTTTCTTCCTCAGGTAGTCCGATCACTGTTTGAATGTCAATGCCGTTATAGAAAGACGTTGCTAGCTCGATTGTCTCTAAAAGATCGCCCGCTTGTCCTAGAGCCAGAATTCGGTCCTTCCACGACAGCAACGTGCCCATAAAAATCTGATTCATGCCCAGCAGGAATATCTTTCCCTTGTAGCCTCTGATGGAGCCAAAGTAGGCCATTTCGACTGACTTTAAGACGCCGGGATTTTCGGGCGAATCCACCGTCTGGGCGGCTGCATCGATCACTAAATCCTTCAGAGGCGCATTGAACCAGTCGTGATAAACTAGCTGTTTGGTGCGAATGCTGGAATGTTGTGTCTCGACCATATTCTTGGGGTCAAACAGAATCATCTCTTCGTTTGGTGTAAATAATACGAGTATCTACGTTTCACAATGCCTAGTGAGTCAAACAAGAAAGAGCGAGAGAAAGGAGGGAGGGGTGGGGGAAAAATAAAAATAAAAAAAATAAAAAATCGCACCTGTCTATTGATCCATTGCACGCTAACAATGGCTTCTTTGCATTTCCACTCGCCAATCTTGACAAACTCCAAATTGGTGCCTTTCTTGTTGGGTTTGGGAGGAGGTGTCGATAATCTGGGAGTTCGACCATTTATATGCGCTTGCTTGGCGTCTTGACTATTGCTGACACCGACGCGGAGGATGAAGAGATGACTGCCCCAGGCAAATGCCAGCATGGGGTCAGAAGATGCCAGTTGGTCTTTGCTCTTTGGCGCCTGGTTTCCTCCGCTCATGCCCAGTTTAATCGAGGGCAACCAGGCCAAACACCCGGAAAGGGGCTCAATGTTTGCCCTGGATCGGTCATCCGTATCAACTGCAGGATCTTGAAGTGCTACCGTTTTGGGCTTTAAAAATTTATACATGGTTTGCGGGGAGGGCTTTAGGCCAACGATAATCATCTACAACACACTATCAATACAGCAGAAAACAGAGCGCGCACCTTTGCAAAATACCTTGTATGGTGTCAGTAGTGCCACAAGGCCAAAATTTTCAGCCGGATGCGGCATCTGACCAAGAGGCAACGGTTGCATAGCAAAAACAGTGCTGGGTCTTCTAGGCTTGGGTAGTACAGACGGTGATTGAAGTCTTAGTCTTGCATTAGTAGCAAGCGCCTGAGCTCTTTGTATTTCGGGTGTCAACGAAAGATTCTGATAACGGCCCAATATGCGAGTAGTGTCTACCGCATTCACCATGATGACTTTGTAGAGAGCGTGATAAAACGCCATCCCTTGATCGTCCCCTGAAACAATGTCTGTCTTTTTGACGCCCACAAATCCAATGTGCAAAATGGAGGATCCCTTCACATGCCCTTCTTTCCGAGGCACCTGCTGTTGCGGCGCAGACAACGCGCCAACAACTTGGCTGGCTGAAATAGGGTCAATAGTGCGTACAGGCTGGGAGGGCTTCCTCACATCCCAGACGACGATGTATCCCTGAGAATGTCCACACGCGATGGTTGTGTGGTCTGCAGACACTGCCAAAGAGGTTACCGATCCCAACTCGATGGCTAAATAGCAGCGTATTAGTGTATGTCTGGCATGATTAATGTGTCATATGCAAATACCTCTTGTGCTATCTCCAAGTATGCATTTTAGATTTTGAGAATAATCATAAACAAACACTAAGCTTCGTGTTGTGCCAATGGCCAAAACACCACTTGCAACCATCACAGAAATCAACCCACTTTCCTTTTTGATGGCGTCCGAGTACAGCTGGCTCGATACTTTGGACAGCGGCATCCACTTGAACGCTTCCCAAGGCTCGATATTCGACGTATCCGTATCCACAATGTCAAACGAAGACTGCACCGAAGCTGAGGCAGACGTAGAGGCAGACTCACCTGCCGATGACCCCAACCGCTGCCTCAACATTTGACTATTCACAGGTGACGACAGTGATAGCTGGGACCCTGTTCTACGCGGTGAGGTGCTCGACAAGAATGATGATCTCCCAGGTGAGGTCTTTGATATGTCTGAAGCGGAATCCTATAGTGTATACAGTTAAATTAAGCTCTTAAAATCACACACACACGCATGCTTACAAAGTTGAGTAGACTTGATTCTGCATCATTAAATGTATCGAAATAGCCCTCTTCCTCGTCTGATGACTCGTTCAAAATGCTCTCGAGACTTAGATAGTTGGCTTCTCAAGTATACTATATTAGTATTTGTCTTTGCATTATGCATTGCCCCCCCCCCCACCACAAACTCACCTTTCTTGACAAACTCTTCGTAGAGTCCAATTTCCTTGGATATGTCATCCAGTAAATTGACGACCTTTTGCTTCTTCTTTTCTCCAATGTTTTGCTGGGTCATACTGTTGACAAGCGGCCCGCCGTTCAAATGAATGTATAAATCGTCGCGAATCTTGTATAGCCCATTGAGGCTAGTCTGTATAATGGTGTCAGAAACAACTGGCAAATCTAGCTCGGGTATTTGCAGCGCATGAAACTTTTGCTCTAATAAAGTCAATGATGGCACGCCGTTGATGAGACGAGTTTGATAAGGGACAGCGGCTAAAACTTTGGATAATGGGTCGGGGTGGATGCGATCAAACGGCTTTGGTGACATGAGAGGTTGATTTGAAAAGGTTGTCTGAAGAGGGGTATTGGGTCTACACGAAAATGTTAGTCTTTAGGTTCTTTTTTTTTTTCTTTCTTTCTTTCTTTCTTTTTGCATACATGGAATAATCAGAGTTTATAGACTGGGATCTTCTATGGTTCATAAAGTCTTTTAGATTTGCTAGGAACTTGCCCTTCAGCGAACGGTCTTCCAGGGCAGCCCGCAAGTCTTCAGGAAGTTCAGCCGTGGCAGCATTAAGGTCAATATCAATATGATTCAGCGAATCGTCTTCATCTTCAGAGCTATCCTCGAGGACTTCCTTCAATAGAGCATCGTAGTTTTTTCGAAAAGTAGTAGCGCTGATGCTTGGTTCCATGATAGGAGAAGGTCCTAAACCAGTGCTGTTGCTGCTGCTTCTGCTGCTGCTGGCATCGTTCGAATTTTGTTTATCTGGGTTCATATATTTGGAGAGGGCTACAAAAGAAAGGTCTCTGAATGTTGCTAGTGCGCCAGGATATGCTTGAAGATATATATTTTTTTTATATTTATGGTAATATAGAATTAAGGAAACAGGCTAAAGTGAAAAAGAAGGAGGAAGTGAAAGGAGTTGCAAAAACGCAGTGAAAAAGGTTTGCACATCAGGTCGAAACAAATAATCGAAAAAAAAAAAAAGGGGACCCTTTTTTGCAAACAAAGCTACCAAGTGCGTGTGTGTATCAATGTGCAGCGACAAATGCCCTTAGTTGCAACGCGGAGCACACTACAAAAAAGAAAACAAACACCCACCTGATTCCCTTGTTGTGTAACAAATGCACACTTGAACACTGCAATTGCGTTTTATGTTGCGCGAGGAATACACACCATTAAATCGATATTCGATGCTAGAGTCGCCAAGAAAATGCAGCGATTTGCGCTAAAAAATCAAACATTTTGTTTATAGTAACATTTGAGGCCATTGGGGGGGTGTTTTTTGTGCCATTTAAGGATAAACAAATTATAGGCAAAATTGGAAAATTTCGTAGTGGAACTCAAGACGATTTGTAAAAATGGAATGTGTTTCTATAAATCCTGTGCTTCTTAATCACGACTTTCTCTAAAGCCGAGATGGTAAGGCATGACAATCTGCATTATGAGCTGGACAGAAGCAGCCAATCACATGAGTATTCTTTGACCTGGTAAAAAAGTTTCTACATCTATCCAAATTTATTGTAAAATCCGTTCGACCCAAGCCGATTACTTTTCTATTGCCATGGTATCATATCTATGTGGTTGGCTTTTACGCCCCATTTCTGGGTATATCTACAGCATTTCCACTGAATGATCAGGTGTTAATCCAAGTGTGCATAATACGAACAGATTCCAAATTATGTCAAATACACTCGAGCCATTTAAATCGCGAGACTACAAACTCTCTTGCAAGCACCAATTTTTTATTTTTACTGGCACATCAGCCTTTTAGATAGCTTTCAGTAAGAGAGGCTATATTTTGACCCAACCACAACTAATACAGCCAATTAATCGTTGCATCACATCGATGGCTACACTTGATCAGTGTAATGGCTTCATTGTATCTGCCTAAAAGCAAAACCTTGGCTTGGCCAGGGGTTTCTCTTGCTCAAGGTCATAAAGTTATAGGACACTATCCAAAAAGTCAGGACTAAAAAAAGATAGTTCGACTGGAAGAAGTACCTTTGTCGCGTAATACTGCTCAATGGTACTGGACATTACAGAAGATTGCCTTTAAGCGAGAAAACCCCCCCCCCATGATCCAGATTGTAGGGTACTTGTTTCAACCAAGAGACAAAGATACAAAAAAAAAAAAAAAAAGGTTGTTGTGGACTATTTCACAGTATATCGGCTGTTGACTAACATCAGCCCATATTTAAGTTATCTATTAGAACCATACCTTGCTCCATAATCGAAAACGGGCATTCCTTGGCAAAGTAGGCTAAACGATGGCAAAAAGACGGCAGTAAATTTAATCTCGGCGAATAATGTCCAAATTGCAATCAGTTTATCGCAACAATTGGTATATTCTTCTGAACCTTGCGCATCTAATAGGCAATTACATTTTCAAGCATATTTTAATAATCATCCAAGTCAGAAATTGGCCAGCAAATTTTCTTGTAGAAGCAGAAGATATGCTCTAGCTTGTTTAATTCGAGAATTACTAGGACATGTCTGGCACCAATAGGTGTATCAAAACGTGCTTTATCACTTTACTTGGGAATGTGAACATGATTCAATTGCAAAATATGATGCTTGTTATAGGAACATACGCTGTAAAATCTGCAAGATCTGCCAAATCTGGTTTTGGCAATATCTCAACAGCAAAGATACATACCGAAAATCAAAAGTTTTAGAGAGGTACAGTTATTATACTAGTATTAGGATATATACTTGGCTTAGACCCCATATTCGTACATAAAAATGACCCTGAAGGTTGACCAAAGTTGAAAACTGAAAATCCAAAATGAGGTTTGGGGGTCCAAACATAGCGAAATCTTCAAAATGGCCAAAAGTGCATGAAACTCGAATATGTTGTAGAATAATGCAAAAAAATAATATTTTGGCCGAAGGTCGTGTCTCTATCGCTTAATAGTTTGTAAAGATATCAGAGATTGCAGATCCCCCTAAGCAGGGAAAAGAGTTATGTTTTAGATTTGGTAGTATTTATTTCATCCAAAAAAAAAGGTATGTAGAGATGGTTTTTAAGCCTGTATTATACAGGGTCTCAGCTATCGATTCATGTTAAGACATACCCGAGTTACCTAGTAGAATCATGCTTTGCTCCTCAATTGAAAATAGGTGGTGCACTCATTTACAGCGACAAAAAAGGCTGTAGATTGAATCTCAGCACTGTGTTTCCATTTGACCCAAACCAGTTTCGAGCTTTTTTTTGCACAGTTCATTGCTAGATATTTCAAGAACTTAATAGGTATATCCGATATGCCTATTAAGTGTTTTATGACAAAAATTAAATTTTGCATCCAACCATATAAATTACAAGGCTATAGAAATACCTTTTTTTATTACCAATTTTCAAATATTCAAAAAACGTCTTTTTTGATAGTTTTTGAGTGAAATCAAGCATATTTTAAGCACATTCAGCTCTACAAAATTGATCAAACAAAAAATAATGTCAATGCCTACACATCAAAATCTTGTTGATAACTGTAGCTTCTTTACATCTGCCAAAAATCAGAATCTTGTCTCGACCAAAATGAATCTACAATTTTCCGGTCCTATGTTTAGAGGGCCAAAATGAAGCCATTCAAAAGGTAAAAATCGATTCCGTTATTCGAGGTTTTCTCACTCAAAAATTGGTATTTTTCGACCAAAAAAACATCTTTAGGTGGTTATGGCGTAGCTCTATTTTATTATTGCTTTATCATGTATCTTTATATACCATTTATTGTTCCAAAAGTTATAAAAATAAATTAAGCCTCTGCTAAAAACATATGAAAAAATATTTTTCTCAACATATCTATCTAAAAAATAGTACATCTAGTAGAGAATCGAGTTTCAAAAAGATTTTAATAATCGCTCAAGCCAAACTGTCATAGTAGTTTTTTGAGAAACAAGGGAACAAAGTTTAACGTAAAAAGACAAAATTAGCTCAAGCTTGTCGAATTCAAGCTACGCTACGACATGCTTATTACCGGTAGGTGTACCAAAGTTTGCTTTATTACTTTACCTAGGGAATTGGACTTGATTTAGTTGCAAAATTTGGTGCTTCTTATAGGAACATAAGCTATAAAATCTGCAAAATCTGCCAAGTCTGGTTTTGGCAATATCTCAACAGCAAAGATAGATATCGAAACTCGGAAGTCGTAGCGAATTACAGTTATTATGCCAGTATTAGGATATATACTTGGCTTGGACCACAAATCCGTACCTAAAAATGACTCTGAAGGTTGACCCAAAGTTGAAAATTGAAAATCCAAAATGAGGTTTGGGGGTCCAAGCAAAACAAAATCTGAAAAATGGTTAGAGGTGCCTGGGGCTTAAATACGTTGTAGAATGGTGCAAAAAAATAATGTTTTGGCTGAAGGTTATATCTCTATCGCTTAGTGGTTTGCAGAGATATTAGAGATTGCAGATTATACTCTTAAGCAGGGAGAAGAGTAATGTTTTAGTTTTGCTAGTATTCATCTCATCCAAAAAAAAATGAACTTATAAAAAATTAAAATCTGAAGCCATGTTCTACAGCTTTTCAGCTATCTACGCATGCTAAGAAATATTCTGGTTACATATGGGGTTCATGCCTTGCTCCTAAATTGAAAATAGATGCTATATGTGTAGGATGGCTGTAGACTACTGCCAAATATAAATTTAAACCCAGAAAAGTGTTGCCAGACCATCTGGAACAAATAATAGGCATGTTGGGTAAGTGTATTTAAGCATGATCGATCATAGACTCTGTATCGTTCCGTTTAGGTTTGACTATACAAATACCTTTTCTTTTTTTCTGAGTAGCAGTCAACTCTTAGACTCAACCATAAAATTCATCACATTAAAGCTCATTCACGATACTTTGCTTGCAACCGTAACTCAATTGTTTCTGCTAAAAATCAAAATATTGCACCGGCTTGAATTCAATGATGGATGTTAATGCTTCAGCTTATAACTGCCATTTACACTAGGTGTCATAAAGATCCTCAACCCCCCCCCAAGTCCACACTTGCATTTTAATATTTTTAGAGCTTCATCATGTAACCTACCTGCTTTTTCGCATCCAATCTAGACATTTCGTTCGGATCTTGTGTGGTTGCGAACACTTTTTGATTTATCTTTCTTTTTTTAGAGACCATCAGTTTATCATGTTAAAAACAAGGAACTTGATATACAAGGAAGCTCTCGCCTTGAACAATGTGTTTTATAATGGTCCCATGTTAATGAATCTGGCCTTATACTTTGCGAATCAAAGCCTTTCTGTAGGCTGGTTAGTCATGATTACATACGCTAAGTGATTTAATGCAATAGATTTGTAATTAATGTGAGCTACTACAAATCCTTTCCCTTTTTAATCATAATAATATCAATTCTTCAGAAAAAAGGAGTTCTTCAATAGACATAATTCCATCAGAAACTATGAAGGTCTTCATGCATTAGCTTACCGTACCATGGTGGGACCTCCTCTGGTGACCATTTTTCATCAACGCACCGTGGCTTGATCCGATTCAGTTTTTATGTGGAAATTCCATTAATTTTTTTTCTCATTCCCTTTGATCCAAACTAACGTAATGGGTAGACGGAATAGAGCTGCCTTATTACCCACCCACTTGCCTCAGCTTCAAAACTTGATCAAGCGTGATTCCAAGTCGTATGAGGCTGAATTTCTTCAACAATGGCGTCACTTCCAATCGACACTGTCCATCTTTTGCTTGAAGCCTGATGAAGATTCGAAACAGTTGTGTGAATTGGTTACTTTTATGAGCCAAGTAACTCAGTGTTATCCAGAGTTGACCAAGGATTTTCCTCAGCAGATTGTCGATCTTTTGAAAGAGCACTGTACTGTTCTTCATCCAGAAGTCAGGAAAAACTTGGTACAGGCTCTTATTCTCCTCCGCAACAAGGGCATTGTTGATAACACTCGGTAGGTAGATCTTGATCTAAGATTACAAACATAGACTTACTTTTTATATATATATATAGTCTTTTGCCTCTTTTCTTTACTCTTTTCAAGTGTAAAGACAAGCATCTTCGAGAAATGCTTTACAATCACATTGTCAATGATATCAAGAACTCCAATGCCAAAGTCAAGAACAACAAATTGAATAAAACGTTGCAAGCATTTATGTTTACCATTTTGGAGTCAGCCACTACTGGAAATAGCGAAGAAAATGCCATTGCTGCTAAAAAGAGTGTTGATGTCTGTGTTGATCTCTATCACAAAAACATCTGGAACGATGCTAAAACGGTCAATGTCATTGCTGAAGCTTGTTTTTCCCCTGTCACCAAGGTCTCTGTCACAGCTGTCAAATTTTTCTTGAACAGTAATGATCATCAGGAAGAAGAGGAAGTGGATGAGGACGTAGGTTGGTCTGTGGATTGAATGTGGATTTTGTATCTAAGTTTTCCGTTATAGATTCCTGATCTGAAAAAGATGCAGATGGCCAATTTGCATAACAAAAAGTCAAAGTCCAAAGATCGCAAGTTGGATGCTGCCAGAAAGAAGGTCAAGAGAAAGTCGAAGAAATCTGAAAAGGCCGAGAGTTTCAATTTCTCTGCACTTCATCTTTTGAATGATCCTCAAGGTTTTGCAGAAAAGTTATATTCCAAGCTGGCAAGCAAGGACGATCGCTGGGAGGTTCGATTAATGAAGATGAACTTGGTCTCCCGTGTGATAGGTATCCATCAATTGATCATTTTAGGCTTCTATCCGTTCTTGATCAAATATCTTCAACCTTCTCAGCGTGATGTTACCATGGTTTTGGTCTGTGCCGCTCAGGCATCTCACTCTCTTGTGCCTCCAGACATTTTAGAGCCTGTTTTGAAGGCCATCGCTAATAACTTTGTCACTGACCGTGTTGCAAATGAAGTTATGGCTGTCGGCATTAACGGTATCCGCGAGATCTGTATACGCCAGCCTTTAGCCATCGAAGCTACCTTGCTACAGGACTTGACACAATATAAGCAACATCGCGATAAAAGCGTACTCATGGCTGCTCGCTCTCTCATTGCTCTTTTCCGTGAAATTAATCCTGAAATGCTGCTGCGTAAGGATCGTGGTAAGACGGCCACTATCAAGATGAAGGATGGTTCTATCCGCTCTGTTGCGTTTGGTGAATCTGCCAATAATATGGATGGCCTCCAAGGTCTTGAATTGCTCGATGCTGCCGAGAAAAATGATGAAGATTGGGGAGACTGGGAAGTCGATGATTCCAGCGACGAAAGTGAGGACGAGGGCGATTGGGTTAATGTCGCCAGTGATGATGAAAATTATGTCAATGTCAATTTGGACGATGATAAAAAGGATTCTGGAGATGAAGAAAACAAACAGAAACTTCAGTACAAGGTTGGTCCTAACGGGGAAATTGTCAAGGCTCGTCGTATCGGTAAGCGTCAATTGAAGAAAATGCTCGACGCTGAGGAACACAAAGAGATCACAGAAGAGCAAAGACAAAAGTTGTTAGAGGCTGTCAAAGCTCGTCGAGCCGAAGAGCAAGTCAAGCATGATGCTGCTATCAAATTGGCTACCACTCGTATCTTGACACCTGCTGATTTTGCTCGTTTAGAAGAGCTCAAGATGAACAAAGAAATTGACCAGATTCAAGGTAAAAAGCGTGGTGCTGATGATGCTCACCACGATGGCGAAATTAATGAGATGGCCATTCTTGGTCCTCGCAAGAAGGCTAAGCAAGACTACGAGCAAAGAATGGCATCCATCCAAGAAGGACGTGACGGCCGCGAGAAGTTTGGCTCTAACAAGGGCAAGAAGGAAAGAGGTAGTACCACTAACCGCGAGAAGGCTAGAAATAAGAACTTTATGATGGTTGCGCACAAACAGTCTGTTCTTTGGAAATCCAAGCGTAGTTTGTTTGACAAACAAAAATCATTACGAGCTGCTATTGAGAAGCAAAAGAAGCTCAAGCATTAATCCCAGTATAACCTCTATGTTTTGTATTTCTTTTTCCCCCATTTTGTTATTATCACCACCACCATGTTATTTTCCTGTTCATTTAATATAAAATTAAACATGCATTGCTATTATAGCGTAGATTCTACTCATTTGTGTGCTAAATTTCCTCCTCCCCATTGCAAATTTGTGTATGATTTACAACACTTTTTGTAATAGCAGGTTCAATACTAGTTGTAGCAGAGCCACCATTAGTAGTATCTACAGGAGCTGCAGATCAACAGGAGTAGAAGCCACAGCGCCTATTCTGAACAGCGGTCAATACCCAGTGAGGATTCGATGAATTCCAATGTAGTAGTAGGGACAATGGTCATCAACCGAATCTCATCAAACACGCTACAGATCGTGTACAGTCCATTAAAGGCCGGTGTATTACCGCTTGCAGGATGAAGGCGCTTGTTGTATTTGTGGCTATGATCACCCTTCATGATCCTCCCAGGCAGTTTCAAGACCTGTGGTATTATACCAAGATGGTTAGTGTTTTCGTTAACATTACTGAAAGGATTTTTCCCGTACCAGTGCACTTGTACCAATTTGATCCAACACACCTTGCACTTTGTCTGATAATTTTTAATCAGGTGCTTTTTGATTGACACCAAACAGAAGCAACTGTGTGCTTTTCGTAAGAAAGCACCTCGTGAAGTTGAAATGCGTTGTTGGCAAGCTGTACCAGCGTTTGGAAAGACGTGAGACTAAAGGCCGGTTAATTATTATTACCACCAACGTATACGACATCTCCAAAGACATGAACCCTCTGACTTTTTCGTAGCCTAGAAACTACATGTCTCATTCCGTCCTTTTCTGGGTAAAAATGCCATAAGCTTTGGCAGAGGGAGGTCATTGCTGGTTGTAATACAATAACATTAGCAGAAACTATACAGTCAGGCCAAGGACGGCCCAAATTATTTAAGCTGCACCCAAAAAGGACAACAGGTAAGATGCCCAGACATAGTAGCGTCTATTTGTGAAAACTTGAGGTCTAAATGTAGTTTACGGCATTTGTACATTAAACGGCACTTGTGATCTACACATTAGTGGACTTTACTACAGCTATCTAACCCTAAAATTTATTCTAGTTAAAGATGAAGGTTACCATAAGTTTTGCAAGCTTTTTTTATTACATTAACGTATACAATGAGACACAAAAATGATCAGCAAATGGATTTGTATGGTATTTCTCTACTGCCTTTGCTTTGTGCCCCAAAAAAAAAGGGGGCATCCAATGAAAAAAGAGCGAATTATTTCGTGATTTAACTCTGCAAGCTGATTTAAGCTTTGTAAAATACATTGCATGCAAAGTTCGAATATATCTAATTGCCTGTATTGATATAAAAAAAAAATCAAAATTATTCATAACTTAAGGACGATCCATCGCTCTGTTGAAACAGTGCATTAGAAAAGTTCCACCCATCTTCAGTGACACCTAGCAGTGATTTCAATATTATCATATACATATTTGATCCAGCCATTTTGACATTTACTTGATTATTTCTGCAAAACATTCAAAAATAATACCTACACATACAGAGAATACTGGTTGCGGTTGCGAATGACTAGCAGCAGCAATGACATGACGCGCTGGGCATCAAGAAGTGTGGGGGTTTGAACATTTTAAGCGAACCCCAGTTGATTTCTACTAACTTCACCCTGGCTTATTTGAATAACCGAATTAGACTTCTGTGTGAATCATATCAACCTCTCCCGTTAAATGAAAAACGTTTCTTTTCTTTTCTTATTCATTAAATAATTTCTCATATTCTCTCAAGTAAGTTGTATTATTACCGTCTAATATAAACTACCGAGACTAATTTTTTGGCCTTGGTTTTTAGATGTCTGTCCCTGGTATGTGTTTTACCTCTGATCCTCGTACCTTTGTTCTGTTGCTTAACCCCACTCTTTTTTTTTTTTTTCTTTCATTCTGAATAGTTGCTTTCAATGATATTGGCAAGTCCGCCAAGGACCTTTTGTCCAAGGATTACCCCGTTGGTGGTGTCAAGCTCGAAGTCAAGACCACTGCCGCTAACGGTGTTGTAAGTAAATGTGAATATGTGATTTTGGACACACAAGTCTAACATTTGACCCCGATAACAGACCTTCAAGGTTAACGGTCAACGTGATAACAAGACTGGTATCATCGTTGGTGATCTCGAAACCAAGTATGCTGACAAGAAGAACGGTCTCACTTTCACTGAAGCCTGGACGACCTCCAACCATCTTAACGGAAAGGTCGAACTTGAGAACAACCTTGCCAGTAAGCATATATTTCTAATGTGATGAAACAAATGCTAACTACATATCTTTGTTGCAGAGGGTCTCAAGCTCGAACTCTTGACTTCTCTCCTCCCTTCCGTCAACGAGAAGGCTGCCAAGATCAACGCTACCTACAAGAAGCCTAATGTCCACACTGTCGCCACTCTTGATGTCTTCAAGGTAAGCTTCCCCTTTAAAAGTGAAATGTTTAAAGTGAAATGGTATCTGAGCGCTTTCGCTGTAGACCAACTTCAGCGTCAACTCTGTTTTTGGTCAACAAGGTTTCCTCGTTGGTGCCGAAGTCGCCTACAACGTTTTGGATGGCAAGGTACGTGTTTGTTTACTTCCAGGATTACAGACGGTCAGTCTTAAATGTTTTTGCTCATTCTAGATTGGTCGTTACAACGCTGCTGTCGGTTACACTGCTGCTGAATATGGTGTTGCTGTTCATGCTACCAACAACTTGAGCAACTATGCTGCCTCTTACTACCACCGTGTTAACAGTGATCTCGAGGCTTCTGGTAAGGCTTCTTGGGACTCCAAGGGCTCTAATGCCGTTGCACTCGAAGTTGGTGCCAAGCTCAAGTTGGATGCCTCTGCCTTTGTCAAGGCCAAGATCTCCAACTCTGGTGTCCTTGGTCTTGCGTAAGTTTTTATTCGATTTTTATTGCGTGATCTTGGTTTTTCTGAACAGCATTATTTTAGTTACACTCAAGCTCTTCGCCCTGGTGTTAAGGTTAACTTTGGTGCCTCCGTTGATACTAGCCGTCTTAACGAAAACGCTCACAAGCTTGGTCTCTCTTTCACTTTGGAGAACTAAATTATTTATTGTTAATCAAGTTTAATCGTCAAGCACAAAAAAAAAAAAATTCAGGAAAACACATCTACAAAATCGAAAAAGAAATATTGAGGAGAGAAGGATATTGTCACATAATTAATCTTAAATCCATTCTTCTCTTCTCTTGACTCTTCTTTTGTAAACAAATAATTACAAGTATATTTTTACAACCAAACTATATTAAAAAAATTTGCGCTGCAAACTTGAAAAGCATGTATTTTTGATTCGAAAGATTACATCTTTTGACACATTTTTCCGAGCAGGTCTCGATAAAATGGGAATGGATAAAGTAATGAGTAACCCTGGTACCATGCTACAGAGCCATGATTAACCTAGACACTGACCTTTGTCGATTTCCATCCACCCTTGCCCAACATAAAAGCCCATTTTTGATAAAATTGAAGACGATAAGCATCACACTAACACACCAAGGAACTCTCAGACTTTATCGAAGAGCAATCAACCTGATGAAGATTTTTGTCTTCTAAGGTCATTCTTTCACTAAAAGCATCCAAACGAAAACGCTATGTATTTTGTTGAACGGCATTTGCATGAAACTACTTCTAGAAGAGTATTTAGTCATGAATGGGTTCAACGTTACGGATACTGACTTACTTCCAAGTCAAAGAATTGACCAGGATTAAATCGAGAACCAAAAATACAAATGCTTTATTTTGCTATGAATACAAATAATTTTAAAAATTCTATTCTTGTAATAAGTCTACGTTGACGCTCTTCAACGCATTGACAGCCCATTGAGGGTATTTCTTTCTATCTCCACCAAAGTAATTGTGGAAAAACTTCTTGATCCAAGCAGGGAACTCGTCCTTTTCAATAGCATTTCTCATGTCACGCATTAATCTAAGCTGGAATGCAACGTTGTGGTTGGAAACAAGATGACAACCCACCGTATCCTTGCTTGATACATTCAAATGTACAAATGACCTTGTATATTCTCTGCAGGTTGAACAATCGCATCCCTCTTCAATAGGTCCAAAATCGGTTGCGTACTTGCCAGATTTCAATGAGACTGTGCCGTTCATAGTCAAAGCATTGCCAAATCTCTTTTCGCACGCACGTTAGCATTAGTTTCCGTCATTTTAAATTATACTTACAGCCGTTCTGGTAGGGAATACACAATCAAACATATCAACACCCAAGGCAACACATACGACTAAATCTTCAGCGTACCTGTACAAATTGAGTACGATTAGCGTCTGACCATGGCTTCAATAATAGTAGCCTATATTACCCCACACCCATACAGTAGATTGGCTTGTTTTTTGGTAATAGATCCGTACATAATGTTACACTATAGATACGCAAAAAATGTCAATCCAATGTCTTGCAATTGACAGCAGTATTTTACATTTTCCAGAACACATCCTTTTCTTCTCCACCACTTAACCCACCAACGGCATAACCTGGAGTATCACGCTTAACCATTTCGTCGACACACTTCTTTCGAAGATCAATATTCAGGCCGCCTTGGATAATAGCAAACAAGTTTTGTGTATCCTTTTTTTTGTGTGCCTCAATGCATCTGTCAAGCCAACGAATTGATCTCCACATGGCTTCTTCTACACGAGGTCCAGTTGTCAATGAAGAAATAACGTCATCTAGCTGCATCATGATATCTGCGCCAATACTATTCTGAAGTGCCATCGAATGTTCAGGTGTCAACATCATGAGTGAACCATCGTGAGGGGATTCAAATTGGACACCATCTTCAGTGATCTTGGCTAATTTCAACAAGCTGACCTATGTATGGTTGGAAATGTAAATATAAAATTATGTATAATAGCTTGTCTTGTTTCTTCTACCATTTGAAATCCACCGCTGTCAGTAAGAAGATTTCCTTGCCAGTTTTGAAAATTGTGAGAGCCTCCTACTTGATCTAGGATCTCTTGGCCTGGCTTGAGGCCCTAGAAACAAAAATAAAAGCCCGTGTATTAGTGTGATATTCAATAAAACTAGCTGTGAAGATTTACAAGATGGTATGTGTTGTTCAACATAATTTGACAGTTCATATTTTGAATCTGCTTTGGAGTAAATCCCTTTAAGGTACCTTGAGTACCAACTGGCATAAAGACAGGCGTATCGACTAGCCCATGAGGTAAGGTTAGAACAGAAACTCTAGCTTTGGTAGTGGAGCAAGTAGCAATAGTTTTGAAGGTCAAAGCGCTTTTCATGTTGTCAGGTGTGTGGTGAGGAGGCACTGAAAATTTTTTTTCCTTGACAAAAAGAATCAGTTTCAAGCACACAAAAGTGGTTTGTGTTTAAAAATCAGAAAAAAAAAAAAAGATGCCGAAATAGTAGATATTAGCACTGCTATTGCTAGGGGATTGTATTAAATTGTGCCAACTATTTGAAAGAAGCATAGAGATGAGGCAGAACAGATCATCAAGAAAAAGTGATGTTAAAATCTCATACAGTCAAGTTTACAAGATCTGGCCTCAGTTAGACCCCGGTTTTGTGTGTTGAAGTCTATTTAGCTTTGATGGAATCTCTTCGTGTGGCTATTATCCGGAACTATAATTGGAATTGCAACAATTGAATGCTCAAGCTATCGAGGTTCTTCTTCAACAACGTTTGGCGCCTACTTTGACCAACAAAAGGCATCGCAAAAATCAGCTTCGCTATCTTACATGAACGCAACAACATGCAGTTTCTTGCACCCGGCGTTCTTTGTAAACTACCTGGTCGACATGAGGCACACTGATCACCTAGCTGGCAACTCTCAAGGCTATACGTGCTACCAGTGCCCGACTCGCGTTTTGAGGCGTTAAATAAACAGGATCGTCCAGTTGCACTTCTCATTGTCAGGCTCCAACTTTTTTTGTTTAACTCAACATATTTATCAATCATTTAATGTTTTTGATGCAACGGAAATGCTATTTGTTAAATAATGCATCTTTGCTTATGATACGAAAATAAGGGCATCAAGATCAAGATGTTTTTGATAAAAAAGCAAGTAGAGTAGACATGGCGAGTGTTTATTATTGAATCATTCATATATATACTTATATAAATGAAAATGGGTATACTATCTTTGCGTTCTAATCAGTCATTGCTTGATTGATTAGTAAATTGAATCTGCTTTGAATTTGCTCGTTACATTTGCTATAAAATGACCAATTTTCGGTAACGTTATTTGCAATTCACTCCAACTATCGGGCCAAACAGCAACCACTCGCTCTTGCTCAATAAACTTCTTTGCATATTTTCGGCTTTTTACATATGCAAGAGAGAATGCAAATAAAAAACTATCATCATGTTCAGGAAGCCTATCATTGTTAATGGTGGACAGTAACGCCTCATCTGGATGGTTCTTGATTGTGCTGTTGTTCACGCTTGTATCAATTTTTTCGTCATCTTCCATTAAACAAAGTAATCGATCTGCAAGTTCCTCTTCTTCTGCCTCTACTTGTTCTACTTTTGCTTCTTCTACTTCTGCTTCTTGTTTTATAGTTATCCAGCCCTCAATTTCCTGCTCATCCATCAATGTGCACCAGGCAAAAATAAGGTTGCCCTCTAACCAACTGTCATTCACCCAAAATAAAACCGCCTCCTTGGCTACTTCTTTGCATACTTTAGCTATATTGCCATATTTTGCCACTATGATTTCTGTCAAGTATAGCTCATTTTTGAAACTAAAAACTTACATTGAGCATTTATGCCGTATTCCCATTTTTCGTGCAACTCAGTCTCCCTCAATATAGTCTGGAGAGCAGTATCTGTCAACCCCTCTTTTTTCAAGCGCTTAGCTTCTGGTTTCGACGCTTTTTTAACAATAGGTTGTGTTTTGGATGTAGATGTAGGAATAACGAATTTGAATTTGGAGAGTGGTGGTAGTTTTGAGCTGTTGCTTTTTTCGGTTGGTGTTAAGTTTGTAAATGAGAGATCAATTATTGGAGGAGATGATGGTGGATGAAGGGGTTCCTGTGTCGAAAAGCTAGATGTGACACTCTCCGCAGCATCATCATCGTTGAAATGCAATATGTCGTTATCCATCGTTTCAGTAATAGGCGATACTAGATTGGAGACCAGTGAGTTGACACTGTCTTCCATACTAAAATTTTGAATTTGGCTGTTATCGTTAAATTCAAGATCTCCAATTGGAAATGCAGGTTGCGAAATATCAGAGAAGTTAGATACGATGCTGTCGGGTTGAGTGGCATTTCTACTGATGCCATCGTCCAAATCGAACAAAAATGGTGTTGCTAGATCTGAATCACCAATCTCTGATATTGCTTCGGACCATGCATAGCTATCTTGAGTATTAAGGGTCGATTCTTGTGTATTTACTGAGACTCTTTCGACTCCATCTATTGTAGCAATGCTTCTTTGAGAGCGATCAAAAGAAGACGTGAAGGAATCAAAACCTTGAAAATCTTGATCGTATGTGGATGTCTTTTTTATTTTGCTGGTATGTTCCTTTCTAGTCTGACATCGAGTTGAGTACTCAGAGACGGCTATCAAGGTAATTAGCAAAATACCTGCGAGAAGAAATCTAAAATACTCGAGTTTTGTGAACCTAAAAGTTTAGCTGAGTCCTTTTTTCTTTTGTTCTACAGAATGAAATATTAGGATAAAGCCTGGCTAGTGTATATTAGGATCTTTACATTTCTTTTAGCCATAAAAAAAAAGGGTTGAAATGGGAAAACGCGATAAAGAGATGCGTCTTAAATTCACGCTGCATCTGAAAAATGTGCATCGTTTATTTACTGTGCAAACCACAATGTGCTATTTAAAAATCAAACTGGCCGCGAAAAGTGTCTAGGTTGCGATAAGCGCATTGAGCTGCAAGATCTTCACGACTCATCCTGTATTATAAATAGGTTTGATCGCTATTCCCTAGTAAATTTGATGCAGTAACTTACATGTACATTAACAAGCGTAAACAATCCCAAATACCGTCGCTGGTTTCAGCATAGATTCCGCTCTCAAACGCTCGAGCAGCTGAAGCAGCAGAAGGCGCTGCTGCACGCTGAAGATCGAGTGCCGTTAGCAAGTGCTCCGCTGCTTCTTGATGCTGCCCCATATTCATACAACTGATTGCTAGATTGTATCTGGCACGCACAAAAGATGGATTAATCTGCAGGGCGTTAAAATACATCTCCACAGCACCCATGCTATCACGAGAACTGGCTAGCGTGGCGCCTACTTTATTCCATAATTGATAGTCGAGAGGTCTGCTTATCAAAGCTGCTCTAAAACAATCCACGGCCTTGTCGTACTCCTCAGACATGTTGAACAAGACGCCCAACCCAACCTGTACATCTGCATCCATTCCTTCGCCAGGAGCTGTGCGAGCTGCCTCTAAAAATAATTGAGTGATATATTTGTGTCTCTTTGATTGGTCTGCATAATTTTGGCCTAGCTTTTCCTGCAGAATATGCTTATACTTGGGACTATTGGCAATCCACTGTTCCAAGCAATTGTAAGCATCCATACGACAATGCTCGTTGGTATAACTAACAGCAAGCGCTAACCAAGCATCGAGACAGTTGGCATCTATGGAAACTGCTTTTTCTAGTGCCGTAATGGCGGCAGCATCCCGTTCGTTTTCTTGTTGCTTTAAACCAAGCTGTTCCCAAGTCTTTGCATCCTCCGGTTCGAGTTGTGTCACTGCTTCCAAAGCTATAATCGCATCGGCCAGAGAGGAATGTATCGCATTATCAATAGCATCCTGACAATGCAAATAAGGATTATCTGCCATATAATTGTATTTCCCGTATTCTGGGTGAATGGCGCGATATCCATACGGTTTGCCGTCAGGCTCTAGTCGATCCCACTCTTTTGGATAGATTTCCTCCTCAGACTTCAATTCGGATTGCTTGCTATCAATGCTTTTCTGGTATCTCTGAACCCAATCATCCTCATTTTCTAAACTTCTGGATACAGATTTCATTGCTTGAGCTGTCAAATCGTGATATTTACTAAATTCTTCTGACCAGTCTTTTACATCAAACAATTGAGAGGAAAAGCTTCTCGGTATAGGACGTGTTGGCCTCGTTGGCTTTTGTTGATGCTGTAACCGTTGCTTATTCTCATTTGCTTCCCATATTTCGTGATCAGCAAATTCCTTTTCCCAATCTTGATGCAGCTCGGAACCATCGTCTACCTGTTCAAATGCACGCTGGAATGCCATTTGCTCTTCATCAGAAGAGGGCGGGGATGATCTTGGCATACTGGAAAATTCATTTGTCCAATTTGCATGAATTACAGGTGATCTACTGCTATGTCTCTGATAAATTGACTCGAATTCTTCCTTTAAATGGGGCATTGGTGAAGCAGTTGCTTGGCGACTGCCGCCTATAATAAATTCTCGGGCCCAATCCTCTTTGGAGGGTTGAAAGCTATCCGTATACAGAGTAGCCACATTACTTCTATCAATTGGCTCATTTTGGAAAAACTCATTTGCAAGCTAGACCGAAATGTTATTAAGGTAACTAATATTACATGTGTGTAACTTTACGTTGTCACTGCCTGAAACAGTACTCTGTGTGTATGGGCTTCGAAAATTGAAAGCAACCTATGCAAAAAAGTGTTGATTCGTAAAGAAGAACAAAGGTTTATTTTCTGCTGTTGTTACCTTCGTGCTTTCGCCTTTTTGAAGAAAACGTTCCTATTAAAATCAGTGTGAATAGAATTGCGTTTATGCAAAAACACAGGAAGACACTTGCCTGTTGTAGACTTGTATCTTGATTAGATTGCCTCAGCAGTTTATTTAACCCATTGTCAGGACCGCAATTTGAATTAATTCTAGTTAGCTTTGAAAATGCCATGAGTCTCTATAAAAATAATATACTGAAAGAAAAAGCTGGAAAATATTGAAAAACCTTGTGTGCTGGATAATTTATAAACCCTTGGGTTTGAAACCTTTCAAATTTTTCATTTTCAAAAGAAACAAAGGGACAGACTGAAGCCAATTGATCTTTTTTTAATCATTTTGAATTCTTCCTTGGACAACATGAACCATGTATGAAGTCTTTTTGATTTTTTTTTTTTTTTTTTTTTTTT
>MU619247.1:223421-241187 GCA_025201805.1 Parasitella parasitica
CTGTCTATAATTATGGCAGATCAAGACTCTAGACGACTCAAACGATTGCGAACTTCAAGAACGAAGGACGCCATGTTCAAGTCGCCCTCAGAAGAGGCAGACGGGAGGGCAGTAACACCGAAATCAATCATATCTGGTGTTGATAGATTCATTTGGGCAGGAGGAGCGGGCTTGGGATCTCCAAATGTTGTTGAGGATCTTTTGGACTTTATTTGTTGTACGAGATCAAACGCAAATAAAGGTGGAGATCGAGACGAAATAGGCCGTTTCAAGCCAGAAAAAAGAGAATCTGAAGGCAACGAAGTAGGTGAGCTAATTTTCTCGAAGGATGCAATGATGAAGCTTTTATCGAGATGGATGGATGAAGTGTTATACAATTTCTTACAAAAAGTGAATGTTCCAAATTAGGTAAAAAATTGGTTAGGAGAAAGAAAGGTGCTCACTTAGCTCAGTTGGTTAGAGCGTGGTGCTAATAACGCCGAGGTCACAAGTTCGACCCTTGTAGTGAGCATTTTTTGCACGCACAAATAGTGTATGTAGCATTGTCTCTTTTTAAACGGGTCTGTTATTTAGATTCCTTCTGTCATCGTGACAATATCAAGTTGGTAAGACAAATTATATATCAGTTAGAAGATAAGATTTATGCATTTTGACATTGAATATTTTATCAATAATAATACTGTATATCAGCTTTTTAAATGTAATAAAAAAAAATCAGGAAGGATATTTAGATCTCGGTTCTACTGTCACTTTAGCAGAAGTTATGAGCAAATATGTGATATTTATGATAAATCTGATTTTTCAAGAGACAAATATAAACAAGAAAAGATACATCTTGAATCTTTGAAATTCACTTAAAATAATTAGTGAGTAATTATAATATGGTTGTATTAGTTTAATTTTTGTAGCATATAGAATAAAGTAATGATTTGATCTGAACGTATAATAAGGAATATGATATATGAGGAGTGAATTCAAGTGAGATAGAATAAATTAAAATTTGTATACTTGATCTTCCGTCTTAGATACAGCTCTAGGTTTTTGAAAACCTAATTCATTAGAAGCAGTTGTCAACATTTTTATCATTGGCAAAGGTCCACATAATAGTAACTTGACATCCTTTGCGGGTTTTGGGCAATATTTTGCGATCATTTCTTTTGAAACTAAACCCACATCCCCATTCCAATCCTCAGATGGTGGCCTTTCAAGTACATAATGCACTTCGAAATTCTCTGGAGAAGCTTTAGCAATTTCATCCAGTTCCTTTTTTAACAGTATGTCATCTTCTGTTATATTAGCGAAAATAAGGCTGATTTTTGTCTTATCAGTGGGATCATTGCAAACACGTCGAATGATTTGAAGCATAGGTGTGATACCAGTACCGCCTGCGATCATCCCAATTTCTCTGCACATGTTGCTTTTGTATACAAAATTTCCTTTAGGTCCTCTCATTCCAACTGAATCTCCAACTTTTAATTCACCCATTAACTTCGAAATGTTACCTGTGGGGTAAGACTGGAGAGAGATGTCAAATTGAAAATTAAATGAGAATAATATGCAGAATACTCTACCTTAATAACTAGATCAAAGTGTCCTCTATCTTCTTCGGGTGTGATAGGTGTATAACTTCTAGAGATCCGTTTACCGTTTATTTCAGCCATAATGGCAACATGTGAGCCAACTGGTAAGTCTAATATATCATCAGGTCTTGGTAGTTCGAAACGATACCTGCAATAATAAATCATATCAGAAAGTTTAGGTCAAGTCAATAGCTGTCAAAAATTTCTTTCCTTTACTTTGAGGTATTGTGAGATATTGGGATTTTTTCAATAAGCCTAAAACCCTTGAACACTTTCGGGTTCAATATTTCCTCTACAAAAATGAAATTGAATTCGTTAATTTCTTAGTTTTTCTCTCTTCGCTAATTTCTTGGTTACTTTTTGCATTAAAATAAATATAAGTTGCAAATATTGCAATTAAAGCAAGAGCAGCAGGTAAGAGTTCCTGAAAAGTTGGCATACTTTGGTTGAGAAGTGAAATGAAAAGTAAAAAAAAAGGCTTTGTGTCTAATCTGTGAGAATCTACAAAATTAGACGAAAGGAAAAAAAAAATCATATGTTTCTTTTAAATGAAATTGTTTCGCGCTGTTTGAGTTTTTTTGTTATATGCATCTTTGATTTTTTTTTTTTCGTCGTATATCACTTTTTTGCCAACAGCACATTACAAATGTAGGAGAGCAAGAGAATAAATAATGTTGTGTTATATTGATCAGTATAAAGTGTAATAGCGTTGAAACTCGGTTGCTTCTAGTGTAATTTTTATCGCGAGAAACTATATATCGAACGTTATTGTGAACTGATCAAATGGGTTGTTCATGATATATTATCACTATACCGAATGCAGCGCTGTTCATATTTTGTATAATGTTGCACTGTGTCATCGGCTTAAACCCTCTTTTTCTATTTTTTTTTTTTTTTTTTTTTTTTGCTCAAAAGTGTTGGTTTTGATATGACAAATGCTATTTAGTGAGCTTGCCGATTTTTTAAGAATTGATATAATCTTATGAAGAGATCAGACGTTACCCATAGCAAAACAAGATGTCAATGTCAGATTCAACTTTTCTTGGATTTATTCATAATATTCTAAAATGACACATGCCAATTAGAAAATATATACTGTAGTTAATTGCTTGGTGCTGCCGTCTTTTGCTTCACACAAGTAAGTGATATTGGCATAGGTATTGAGTCTAACTTTACATTCATCCGTATCCAATATTTTGTATTTGGCAGAAGCTTTCACAGCCAAGATTAGCCTGTCGCTATGGCAACCAATTGGCTATGGCAACCAATCGACAGCCTGTAAACAGAACCATCATTGAGTCTAGATGTTGCACAAAGGGATACTTTTGAACCGAAAACAATGTAACGTCCACCGGTCACGACAAGTGAAAAAATTTTCACATTGCACTTCGGTATTTAAGTCAAATTGATCCTTTGGAAAGCCTTTTTCTTCTTTATAGCAACAGAGAAGATCCGCACTTGACGTTAATTAATTATACATACGGGAATGTTCTATCATTCGATACGATTTTTACGTTAGGGAAGGTCTCCAGACTATAGTGGCCCTTTTTTTTGAAGGGCTATACCTGTAATGGGTATAAAATATGCGTTGCCTTCGGTTAACGTGCCTTCTCTATCTTTTGACCAAAACAAAGGTTGAGTTTCGAAAGCTCTAGAGATGGCTATTTTACTGGTCATAGTTATAGTTATTGCGGATACTGTTTCTTTCGTTTCGGAAGAATAGTTAACAGAATGGAGACTACTCTCTCAAGTTGCTATATTTTTTTTTAAATCAATGAAAATGAAAAAGGTGAAAGCTTTGTTTATTAAAAGATGAAGGAAGGGGGCTCGTTTGTAGTTTAAATTAATTTTACACGTTAATATAATAAAAGGGAATATTGGAATAGTTAAAACACTATAAGGTTTTTAATCAACATCCACATCTGTTGATTCATCTACATTTTTAATTGTTACTTTGGTTTGTCCTAATAATGCTGCCAATCTATCCCTTGAAAGAACAAACGGTGTCCATGTAAGTTTCTCTGGATTTACGCGAGCATAGTTTTTTTTGTTCAAATTGGCGAGATGATTTTGAATCATTTGGGAATCCACAGTGATAGAGTACTCACCCTTGACTTTATCTTGTTGAATCAAATTATTATTCTGTAGCGTCGATACAATATCGTCTGGTGTTAAGCTTGTTGTACTGCTAAGATCTTTAAAATGACAATAAGTACGATGCTAACTCTACTTTTACGTGTATATGCTTACCATCTATGCTAATATAACCCTCCTTGTTTTCTAATGCGCGAAACAAGATATTCTTCCAATAGCTTCTATAACTAAGTAACCCAAGATCAGATAACGGTCTCTCGGGGGTGCCAGTTTTGTTTTCCTTCCTTGACAAAAGATAACTGAAATCAATCAAGAACTGGCCGTACCCTTTTCTTTGGAAAATAGGCATTGTCAATATACAAGATACATTATAGTTCATTGAAGATCGCTTCTCTTTGGAAAAATAGCCTACGAAATGACATCCTCTTTCGTCTGATTCTGTCATGATATAAAACAAGAATGGCTCAACATCGTAATATAATGTCTTGTGATCAAGAAACATTTTGGCCATCAGACACAAGTTTTGGCAATAGATCTTATTTTTCCTTCCATCCACTTCAAATATTGATATTTTGCCGTCTCGGTAAATTTCATCGCCTGGTGGATGTCTCACTTTACATTTCAGTTGGTGTCTATCTGCAACATAACTACTCTTCATGTACTTCATACAGAATTCGCAAATATATAGTGTCGAGTTTTGACTGTATTCTTCTGGATAGGGCGCCACATACCATGTGTCAATTAAAAAGTCATTGAATGAGATTTTCCGAATCTTTGGAACGTCCAATACTGGCTCCCATTTACGATCTCTTTGTGCTGATTGTGCTAAATGAGATACAGTTACGACTGATGTAGATTTCTAGTTGAGAGCCTGTCAGTAAACAAATATACAAAAAGGAAAACCTTCAATAAGCTACCTCTGCTCTTGTTTTTGCTCTTTCAAATGTCCCAATATCAGATTCACTTGGTGTGCCGCGTGTTGTGTCAGCCTCGGCTTTGGTTAGCTTATTGCCAAATGTTTTGTAAAACAACTCCTCTTCCTCAAGATCTTTATAACTAGCTCTTGGTCGGCCTCTTTTTCGTTTGACTGGCGGTGTGGATGGGTCTTTAACACTTAGACGTAATTTGAAAGGTTCGGTTGACAATCGATTGTTATTTTCGTCCTGTGGTTGATTGCGACTGGAAGCTTTCCTTTTTATGAGTCTTCGTCTTGGCGTGTCTTTTGTCATTGTTGTTTTAGGTAAAGAGATACTCTCGATGAATTTAGCAGAATGTGTAGGTGATTGCCTTAGTCTGTAAGATGTGTTTGATTGATGGTTGGGCTGGTTGTTATCAGATAAGGGTGTTAAAGGTTGATTATAACCAATAATTGGAGAGGGTAAAGAGGTAGGAGGAGAAGGCATGCTTGAGCACTGTTTACAATACCAATCGTCTAAATATAATCAGAAAGAGAAACCCCAAGAGTAAGTACCATGTTTCACTGAATAACGTGTCAGATCAAAATCGTAAGAAACAAAATTACCTTTGGGTATATTCCTCAAAGGTGGGTCGCAGCAGAAAGTATGATACCCTCTATCACAATGATTGCAAATAACAATTTTACCCTACAAATGAAAAAAAAAAGAGAAAGGTAATATATCAATACAAAGAAAAAGTTTTTCCATAATTGTCATACTTCGTCATTTTTGGACTGACAAACTAGGCAACTTTTGCAGTCGTTGCATTGCCAATCATATGTCTTAACGATTTCGGCTGAAGTGCTATTCATTTCACAACATACGAGCTTTTATACACCCCCCCGAACTACGGTGAAAATAATCGACCTTCGCTTCGCTACGGTGATATTTTCCGACCTTCGTTCTTATTGGGGGGTACACAGCTCGCGCCTGCAGCGGGCTGTCCCACTTAACACAGTGCTAAATCAAACGAAATAAGAAACAATGAGTGGAAATAACATTTACGTATTGTATAAAGATACGATATATTATGATTATTTGGTATTTTTTGTTTAAATCCTCGAAGTTGGTTAATTTTGAAAAATCTCAGTATAGACAACGTTTGATGTACAAATACTCCTTCTTGGCTTGGGGTTGATGATAATTGAGATGTCATCTGGCCTTTTAACTCGAGATAGAGCGACATATAATTGGCCATGCGAGAAAATTGAGACAGGAAGATACAGCCCTACAAAGTCCAGAGTTTGACCTTGCGATTTATTTATCGTCATGGCAAAAGCTGGTCTGACAGGGAACTGACAACGCTTGAATTCTACGACGACTTGCTCAACTATCGAGTTTAAGGTAACTCTGGGTATGAGCACAACATTGCGTTGATAAGTTCCAGTTGCAACTTCAGCCTGGATAGTGTTCCTTGTGGATGCTCGACAAATAAGCCTTGTACCATTATAAACACCATGAGCAGGATCGATGTTTCTGAGCATCATGATTGGCGAGCCAATTTTCAACTTGAGCTGGTGAGGTGGAAGACTACCACAGTTGAGAAAATTCATGAATTCTGATGGCTGCTCTAAAGCGTCGTCTTCACTCAACGCCGTGTCAGTACTCAGGAATTCAGTGAATTCACCGGGAAACTTCTCAAGCATGAAGTCATTTAATTTAGAAACAAAAGCATTGGTCGGTGTCAGGATAGCCTTCGACATTAAGTTGTCGCGGGTGGTATCAGCAGTGAGCGCAAAGTTGTTGTAGACACATACATGTTGGCAAAGGACAGAAATATCATTGCCAGGCAGAAGCATATTTTATTACGGAATACGAATCAAGTCAGCTGTGTTGGGCTGAATAGGGAAGGAGCCATTGCCAATAGCAAGCAAGAAATCAGCAAAAATTTTGTAATGAGGTGGCCAATGCAGCGTTATGTAATGACATGGCTTGCTAATCTCTCATGCTTGTTGTTAAGCTGAGTACTTGTACATGCAGCCAAAGATTTGAGGTCAGAATGCATGCTTGAATGATTTCTTCTTTACTGCCATGAGGAACCATAGGTAAAATTTGACCAAAATTGCCAACAAATACAATAAATTTTCCTCCAAAGGGAAAATCTGCCTGTCTTTCGTCTATTTAAATATTGCTTCATGACATCTTTAAATGTCCTGTCTACTGTTTCGAGAACATCACGGCTGTTCATCGATGCTTCATCCTAGATAAATAAGGCTTTTTCCAAGAGATCTTGGTCTCAAAGAACACACAGATGAATCATTGCAGTTAATAAGAAAAATTCCAAATCTTGAGTGAGCAGTATGGCCATCTTTTAACTGTAACACTTGGTGCATGAAAGATGGCATTGAATGAAAAAATATGACTGTTTTTTACGATTCAACTTTAAGCGCTGAGGACTGTTTTTTACGATTCAATTTTAAGCGCTGAGGACTGTTTTTTACGATTTCTATCATTTTAATATAAGAGATAGCATGGGCTATCAATTAACATTTTACTGTTAGTTGGTATTCTCTATGTGCATCCTTCTTCGCTCCCTTTCACTATAAATTATTGTAACTATTTCATTATAATCCTACCGACCGTTTTGATGGCAATCGGAGCATTTCAGAAGCTCACGTTTGTTTCCTTCTTGATCGAAATCATAGTATCCTTTACACAACAAACACATGCCTAATGTATACTACATGACAACAAAATAAGCAACAAATTTATATCATGGAGCCAGAAAGCTTACATCTACTTGTAGACGTTGACGTGTCCTTTTCGTCGTCGACATACTTATACTAATAAATATATCGTTTGAAAGGAACGATTAAAAAAAAACAAAACAAAAAAACTCAATTTTTTTTTCATTCCAACCCCTCTCTTTCCCTCCCCTCACCTTCTGGCTCCTTCAATCTGTAAAATACTGTACTATATTTTAAAAGCGAATGAGTCACACAAAGCGGGTTTCTTGTTTAGTAAAAGAAAAGAACTCGCGTTCTTCGTGGTTGTTGTTACAGCATTCGCACTCAGTTTTGTATCACAATAATGTGTTCAAACTATATGTGGCATTGGTTAACCACAAACAAAACAAAAGCGATGAAAACTAGCTCGTTTCAAGTGAACATGTCCTTTTGTACCTATAGTATATTTTTTTTTTTCAGTCTTTCATTGCATTTTTGGAGAGATATAATCTTTGAAAGAGTTAACATTATTGTATTTTTCATCGGATTTTGATTTTATTGATCTGTCAAATGATTAGCACGCAGTTGCCTAGTAACTAATTTACTCATCAAACCATCATAATGGTAATTGTTTGTTATGCAACTCTCTAACATTTTTGGCAAAAACACAACAGTCAAACTCTATAACATTAATGCTGTTGTCAAAACAAGCAGAGTCTGAAAATCGGCATGGATTTGTCATATAAAAGTCGGCGATTCTCATCTCAATGAAAATATTCGTTTGTTCCCCTTTCTCATTATCATGTTACGTTTATCAAAATTAATCAATTTCCCTTTAATGTTTTGGAAAAAACACCAGGCACCTGAATTTAGTGACGAAGAAACAGCCTCGCTAATAATCTCCAATCAAGTGGATGAAACCTTTATCAAGCATAAAACTCATAGTGCAATTACCCCATCTCCCGTTATAAATGAAACTTTATATTATCCAGACACAATAGAGTCCTCTATTGTTTCTCAGAAAAGGAGCCTATATTATTGCTGTAAATATGGAGAAACTCGACTCGAATTACAAGTTATACTCCTGTTTGGTATTCCCCTGATTTGCAGCTTTATGCTAGGTGTTGGAAATAAGGTTGTTGATGTCTGGTTCCTCGGTAAGACTGGATCCGAAGCCATGGCCATCGCAAGCCTTGGCAATCTTTTCACTACAGTAGCAGGTTTATCGGTTGGACAAGGAATGTTAACAGGTGCAGTAATCGAACAAGTTAAACAAAGAAGAGCTCATCGCTGATGATATCATTTTGTGCATGAATTAGCTATCGATACTCTTGTAGCTCAGGCTTTTACAAGTGCGCGTAATCCCTATACAGTAGGTATTATCTTACAACGGGGATTAGTGATCTTGTATATTTTTGGTGCTTTTGTTGCATTAACCTGGTAATGCCAGCTCGTACCAACTCGACCACCCAACCACTAATCTAGAATGTGTGTATATTAGGTGTTTCTCTGAGCGGATTCTTTTGTCTATGGGCCAATCGTCCGAGCTAGCTAGTAAAACTCATGAATATATACTGTGTTATATACCCAATATATTTTCAGTTTTCACTATTGTAGCATTGAGAAAGTTCTTACAGGGCCTTGGTATACATATGAAGTCTGGTTGCAATTGCTTATAGAATCATCTGACCCCGATGTTTTAGGTAAAATGAAGGTGGCCATGTATCTACTCATGATTCTATTTCCTATCAACGTGGCTTCGAATTACTTTTTCCTCATCTACTTGGAAGCAGGCTTCATCGGAGCAGCCTATCATAGCGTATTTATAACAAGTGTGTCGCTTTCATTGTATATTTCGTCAATTTTTATCTGGACAGATGCAAGGAAAATTTGGCCTGGCTTTACAACGCAAGCTTTCTGTCATTGGGGTGAATTTTTGAAACTAGGTAAAATAAAAATTACAAAATAATGCACACTAAAATTTACAAATTTAGGCATTCCGGGGATGTTGAGTGTCTCCACTGACTGGGCCTTTGAGGTGTGTGCTATCATCACTGGCGTACTAGGCCAAACAAGCCTGGCTGCACAATCCGTCGTTATCAGTGTCAATACTCTATTGCTCATGATACCAAAGTAAATCAATTAGGACTTTAGTAGACTCAACAGTGCTTTGGCTAATATATACTGGAAGTGCACTTGCTACTGCGCTTATGGTTCGTTTGGGACATCATTTAGGAGCTAACCGAGCTAGAAAAACAAAAAAGTGTGTCATGTTGGCTAGTGCACTCGGGCTTGTATTTGTTTTCGTCAATTCAATAGTATTATTCGTGAATCGATCAGCAATTGCAAATGTTTTCAGCAAAGATGAACTTGTTGTTGATGCCGTTATAGAGTTGATGGGCGTTGGTAGTCTTGCTCACTTTGCATTGGTAAATGTTTACATCATTCACTAGCCATCAAAACATTTTGTAAACACAGAATATAGGGTTTCGGTATTGTCCTCTCAGGTACGCTCAATGCCTTTGGCAAACAACATTTAGTGGCATTCTTCAACATTGTATCATATTACGTTATTGGCTTGCCATTTGGTCTATACATGACATCAAACCACAATTGGGGTCTAATTGGCATTTGGTCTGGTGTTGTTATTGCTGGATTGGTAAAATCGATTAGTGAAGGCATCGTTATTGTGTTCTTTATTGACTGGGAAAAAGAGTGTGTCCGAGCTGCGAAACGTATTAATAAACAAGAAATTTAAGCTTTTTGCCTTTCTAATGAAAATAAAGCTGAATTTTTAGCATGCTTATATCATGCTTCTTCAAAGTTTAAAAGTTGAAAAAAAAGACCTTTTCATATAAACCACCGTTTACCAACAGTATTTTCCCCTTTGCGAACGCAGAGCGACCCCAACTCACTTTTTCTTGGCTCTTTGCATCTTCTTGTGGCAGTTTTTCCTATTTTTACGATACCGTAATTTGGGCCTACACTAGCAAGGCAGAATGACATCAAATCCTTTGATCACAATTCCCTTTCTGAAATCTGTAATTTTCATCAAGATGTTTCCAAGCTCAAATTGTTCTATATTTGTTAGAGTGTCGCATAATATTAATTATTCTGATGTTTCCTTTGCAAAAAATTAATTTTTACAGAAAATCCCGTTTTTCAGAATTTAAGGATTTGCGACGCACTTTTAGGACAAAATCTTTTTATATATTATTTCATGAAATGCACTATTAAATCTCTATAAATCAGCACTAATAACTCAAGCAGATTGTTCTAGTAATTTAGAAATACCTTTAAACATGAAAAAGTAAAATTCAAGTCTACCCGTTTAACCTTTCGAGGCAGATTTTGGACACTGGCCTTGCCTGAAGAACTCAACTAAATGTTTAATATAACGCAAAATGAGGGGATTCAACAACGTAAAAAACGATCAAGTTATTGTAAACAATCGATAGGAGCATTCATGTACAAATTTATTTACAATTAGCCGTTTTTTAGACCTTTGAAACTGCCAATCATTAAACGATTGTCAGTAGAGTTACAAGTACTAGCAGTGTAGCTAGCCGTGGCGCTAGCAATTCAGTCTAATGAACTCACGTTTGTTTTGATGTGACTCTTTCCAACATGATTTTTTCCTTTTGATATCTAGCACTTTTCTCTTCTACTCGTTTTCTCTTTTCTACGTTACATACACACATACTACACAACAGTTATGGGTGGACACAGAGTTTACATTGGTCGACTTGCTCGCGATGCCACCAGACGTGATCTTGAAGATCTTTTTAAAGATTACGGTAGAATCCTTGATGTTACAGTAAAGAGCGGTTTTGGTTTTGTTGAATTCACTGATAAAATTGATGCCGAAGATGCTGTCCATGATTTTCATGATACTAAATTTTTGGGACAAAGGTAACATAGTGTTGAAAACATCAATTATATATAAATTTAACAACCAGCCCCACCCCTCTTTTTTTTCAGAATTATCGTTGAGCTTGCTATGAGTCGACGTCGTGGCGAACGTCAAGAAAAGTAAGTAGCTGTTATAGGCGCAACCTTTTTTTTTTTTTTAATTAATGTTTTTTTCAATAGTAAGGATACTAATCGGATTATCGTCAAGAACATCCCACCCAAGACCACTTGGCAGGTAAAGCAATCTTCTCTTTTTCTATGCTGCTATTAGGCTGTGTATTTCTCCCCTTCCCTTTACATTTACCACCCTCTTCCTACGGAACCCTCTTTCTTTTCCCAATGGAGCTTCTTTTTCTATTTACACTTGTTTCCAGGGCTGTTTCAATCAATTGAGACGCTCTATTTATAACAATTGATAAGTGAGAATTAAGCTCTACTGGAAAAATAGAGTGAAGATGAGACTTATTCCAACATAAACCCCTCCGGGTTGGGGTCTTTTGTGTAACTTGTTCTGTTTGTCGTCTTCTCTGTTGACTCCGACACATTTCCTGTGTATCCCATCTTTTTGTTGAATCTTTGAGTGTTCTTGTTGACCAAGGAAAAAAAAAGATTCTATCAGTGGGTCTTCTGTCTCTCCTCTCTCCTATTTTCCCTTTTGCAAATGTCTATTATCTATTGTGAAACTAAATCAATCTCTATCTTCAATCTCTGATTCGACATCAAAAGGATCTCAAGGACTTTATGCGCAAGGCTGGCCGTGTTACTTTTGCTGACATTCTCAAAGATCGCGAGGGCGAAGGGTAAATATAATTTATGTATATTTTATTAATTTTTGTCACACGATTGTCTTACATAATTTCTTTTTTTGGCAGTGTTGTTGAATTCGCTAAACGTGATGACATGAAGTATGCATTGAAAGAGCTTGACAACGAAAAACTGAACGGCACTCGTGTCACTGTTGAGGAGGCGGTAAGTTGTGGATTTTGGTTGATATCTGTCCTATTGACTTACTCTAAATCAATTCAATGCAATTTAATGTAAAAGGGTCGCAGCAGAAGAAAATCATCTCGTGATCGCAGCAGATCTCCTCGTCGCTCTTCTCGTCGTCGCTCTCGCAGCCGCGATAGTCGCTCACGCTCACGATCTCGTTCTGGTTCTGGTCACCGTGATCACTCTGCATCCAGATCTCGTTCTAGTTCCAGAGGAAGATCATCTGAGCGTCGTGTTGATATCAAGACCGAGGATTTGGTTATTGATGTTCCTGTCAACGACGAAGATGCCTCTTTTCGAGATGAAAGAAACGATCGCTCAGGTACGCCTCGTTCTCGTTCCCGCTCCAGAAGCACCAGTCGTCAAAGCTCTGAGGGCGATAGAGATTAAAAGCAGAAGATTATCATTTGATAATTGCGAAAAAAGAATGGCTAATAATAATTTGAACAAAAATATATAAATATAAAGATGTAAAACGTGCCTAAAATCCCCTTATAGTACCCCCACTGTATAGGTTGTACGCTTTTAATGTGCAGTGTTACAGAAAATTATTGTGCTTCTTAATTTTCATAAACGCTTGTGTTCATTGGAATTTGGACATCTTGAGTGATTCTGGTATCAACATCTTCTCCTCTTTTTCTTTTCTATCATTTACTTTTACCTTTTTTCTCTCATTCCTTTCCCTCTCCCCTCTCAATTGATTTATGTCTTTTTAGTTGATAGAAGAACAGTTAAATTAGATGGCCCAAAGGAAATTTTTGAATAGTTTTCTGATTTTACTTGTGATTTCGATATGTCTCCAAATACAAACAATTGAAGCGAAAACTGCGAGTACAGATACTTCAACTAGTACAACAAAATTGACAGCTATTTCTGCTACTAAAGTAAAAAAATAACTAAAAAAATTGCGTTCAAATTCTAATTTTTGTACATTTCAGGGACATTCGACTGCTACTGTCACCAAATTAACCACATCTCATAAATTGACTACAACAAAATCTTCCACCAAATCCACCATCAAACAAACCACCAAATCAACCTCCAAACTGACCACTAAATCCACTACCGAAAAAGCTACTAAAACATCTGCCTCAACATCTTCCGCATCGAATGGATTATTGGAAAACGTTATATCTTCAATATTAGACATCACTTCTGCAAAAAGCGCGAGCACAGATTCGAGTGATACAAAGACAGCTTTCAAAGAAAGTTCCACCAGCACTGCAACACACACGCCCTCCAAAACAACAGAAAAGGATGTATCCACTACAGATGATGAAAAGTCAACTGTAAAAAAGACGGCGACATCAGATAAAGATGAGCCGACTTCTACCTTCGAAAAGTCAACCAAAACCACAATAGATGACGAACCCACATCTACTACGTCTGCTGAATTCATTAACACGTCTACTGAAAAAGATTCAACAGTTTCCAAAACCAACGCTGTCGATAAGCCAACTTCTTCTACTGACAAAGATTCAACTAAGACTATTTCAGACGATAAGGCTACTATTACAACCGACAAACCAACCAAGACTGTAACAATGGCTGAATCCACTGATTCCACCGAAAAGACTACTACTACTAAAAAGTCTACTGAATCAACTGCTGAGGCAGAAGAGTCGACATCAACAGCTAAGAATTCCATAAAGACCACAGATGGTGATGAACCCACATCATCCACCATCAAGGAATCCACAAAAACTCTTACAGATGGTAAGCCCACAGCTACAACCGACAAGCCTACCAAGTCTTCGACAGGTGATGAGAGCGTAACAACTACCGAAGAGTCTGCAGTAAAGGAAACATCCGCGACTACCACGAGAACTGCGACTGCAACAGACGATAAGGAGACAACGACTAAAAAGTATACGAAAACTGCTACTACAATCGAGGAAGAAGAAACAAGCAGCGTTGAAAAGCCTTCTTCCACCAAAAGTATCAATGATGATAAAGAATCCACTCCTGTCTCTACTGCAAAACCTACCGCTACAACAGTAGACACCGAAAAAGAGGAGGCAACATCGACAACGACGACTGATAATTCTACTAGCATAGAAACTGATTCCACTACTCCCTCTCCTAACGCAACCGAATCAAACGACATGATTGAATCTTCTTTGCCTACCAAGACAGAAACAGAAGAAGTCAAAACAAACACTAGTGAATCAAGTAGCACTTTTACCACAACAACCATTGCTACCACTACCAGCTCATCAAGTGAAGATACTTATACTTATACTTATACTTATACGCCCACGCCCACGCCCACGCCCACGCCCACAGAAACCAAGGATGGCAACAGCGATGACAGCAACAACAAGAAAAGCTCAACTACGTTTAAAGCAACTTCAACTTATCGCTACCAAACCCTGTCTTGGTTATCTGACAGCTTTAGCATTTCTATTCCCGCCAAGTCATCTAGTAGTTCCAAGACGAGTACAGCTACATCTGTTGCTGCCAGTACTCCAACCACTGATGAAACCCAAAATGCCATTCCAGAGTACATTGCGCCTAATGTAGATGCTATCATACCCGAAACTAGTTCTATGGTGTTTATGAAGTTCAAGTACATTTCCTACTCTGAGATGGTCCAAGATGCTGTTTTAACTGCTCAGTTTGTCCAGACACTGCCGGCGTTCTTGGGTAAAAGCTTGGATATTACTGCAGATGACATTATTGTCGTTACTATTACGAGCGCAGATAGCTCATCGATTAGCAGCAGCAGTAGCTCTAATAAAAAGCGCGCGCTTTTGAGTAAACGTGAGGATGGTTCCGGGGTAGTTGTTTCGTTTGCTATCCCTGCGAACCAAGTTGATGAGCTACAAGGCTTGATTAGTCAATCAAACTCGAGTCTGTATTCTGATTCAAATGGTCAACTAGCTTATTTGATTGATGCCAGCTATCCCATCACTGGAAATGGTAAGTTGCCGCTATTTTGCTCCTTTTTTAGACTTTACACAAATATATTAAATTAATTCGATTCATTACATAGCTATTAGTCAAACATCCAATTCCAACAATGTGGTTGATGACCCTAATTCCAGCAATACTGGGCCAAGCAATGCAGGCGCTAGCGATTCCGATGACTCTAGTCATGGAGGTTTATCCAAAGCTTCTTTGATTGGAATCTGCGTGTCTATTGGCGTGGTGGTTTATGCTGCTGCCACAGTTGCAATTATCAAAATATATCGCAAACGACGTGCTGCCAAAGAAAAAAAGGCTTTTGCAGAGCACCACGTATTTGCACAAAGCATCTCTCAGCCTATTATGCTAGACAACTCACTTGGCTGGTCAAATGTTGGTGGATACAATCACCAAAGACAGCCCTACCAAAGCAGCAACAACTATCAATGGTAGACACAGTGATTACTCCTTACTTTACGAATTAATAAATTAATGTTTATTTTCTTTCAATCTTCTTCTTCTGTGCCAAAATAACGGTCTAGAATCCATTCATTCTATTATTAAAAATCCTCAATCAACACGCTCAAAACAATGCCTTACCTCCAAAATTGCCAACTCCAGGCTCAATCCAGAGTTTTTCTCTATTAAAATTGGGGTCTACCATGGATGTAACAATCTTTACACGAGGAAAAGCATTTGTAATCACGGTGAGACCAAGTTGTGCAGCAAGAAAAGATACAAAAATGATACGCTCCTACAGAAAATGCGTGTGAATGCCTCTGTGCGAGCAGCAGATTTAATGCAATATACCTCTGGAACTTCATGATCCAGCAAGACACGTATGGCCATCAGAGCCGCAGCTCCTGTTCCCACCATGGCATCCATCAAAATGATATTATCGTCGCCAATTTCTTTGGGCAATTTACAATAATGAAGCTGGCTACTGCGTTAATTCCTTGTGACCCATTGTATAACAATACATATAAGACGTACCTCTGGGTCACCAGTGTTTGGATCGGTCTGGATCAATAGCTTTCCAATCACAGCGTCTGCAAAAACACGCTTCAATCCAGCTTCCATTGTTCCACCGGCACGTAAGATGGAAACACCACAAATCTATGCGCAATGTTACACTGGTCAGCTCACATCTTGAAGTACTACACATCTTTTATGGACTTGCAAACCTTTTGACTAAACCTTAAGCCATGATATGTTGCATTTACAGGAGTTGTTACTGAAACAGACTCGGAAGGAAGGCAACTAACCGCACTACAACGCATAATGTAAGTACTGGTCATTTTGACATTATGACAGATCGCCTTACTTTTCCATCAACAATACCGCTAATCGATCAGCATAAAAGACAAACTCATCTCGGGATGTCTTGCAATTCCTCAGAATGGTATGAATCCCCTTGATTTGGTTCGTTGCAGGTAGAATGGTGACAGTGTCTGGTAAATGTTCATTGAGAGCCGTGTCCAGCAACCCCCAACGTATGTTAATCATGTTTTCTTGGAGCTGGCTATGGATATGTTTTGTCATCAAGTCAATAGCGATGGCATTTTCTAACCCTCTTGGAATAATAACGTCGGCATGCTTCATCGTGGGTCGAACATAGTTATCAAATGAAGGCTTCACGTATCTAGTGTATTGCTGCATTGCAAGTTTTTAATTTGTTTCTGCATCAATTGTACTGAAACTTACATCCAAAATGCCCTCCACATCACGACCACGCAATAAAATATCTCTTTGCACTAGATAAAATAATTTGATCAACCAAAAGTAGCTAATAGGGTAAACATGTATGCATACGTCTTCTTGCCAATTGGATATCAGAATCAGTGTCCACAAAAATCTATGACTGTAAGCTTTCTAATACTACTTTAATGCAAAAAAAATAAAAAAATAAGCCCTTACTCGCATATCCATCATGTCTCTGATCCGCTTATCGTATAGCGCAAGAATGCCCTCGAATATAATCACGTTGGCGCCGTAGATGGTTGTCGTTGTTTCTTCTCTTGAATGCGTAGAAAAGTTATAGATTGGCACCGTAACAGATTTGCCTTCCCTCAGCTTGATGAGGGTTTCAAACAGCAATTCATAGTCAAATGCGGAAGGATGGTCGAAATCAAATCGGTTTTGATGGGCTAATTTGCTATTCTCGGGTGAAAGGACATTGTAAAACGAATCCATGGAGATGATAACAACCCATGGCACGTTTAAATTCTTCAATATACGTCTATTCACAGAATCAGATCATTTCCTGATCTCCCCTATAAAATTATATATGCGCTCTTCTTACTCGGCAACACTGGTCTTTCCACTAGCACTACCACCTTTGATATTTCTTGATTTAAACACGAATTTCTCAAAATTAAATGTTTCGACATGCAATTACCTGCGACACCAATCATGTATGGATTAGTCACCGACCCATCAGCACTTTTTTATTCGGTTATAGAGTTAAGTTCTGAAAGTTTCAAGGTACAATCATTAATAACTTACTGGTACCAAGGTCTACCAGTAGCATAAATCAGGATCGTTAGTAACTATAGTATTTACGCAGGCCTGTCCATTTACTTTCTTCCTTGGGAATTCAAATGAAGCGTCTTTTTATTACGGCTGCTCATTGTGATATATTATACAACTGGTGCAGGTGTG
>MU619247.1:241197-261411 GCA_025201805.1 Parasitella parasitica
AAAAAAAAAAAAAAAAAAAAAAAAAAAAAAAAGAGGAATTATCGTATAACTACATGCGAAAAAAATTTGTGTAAAGCATCAAGTGACCTTGTTTCTAAATGGATTGCTTTACATTCGACTAGTATCTTCTAATTCTACCGAAACTACTGTTGGTGTCATTTCCTCCTGCACGATATTTCTAAAAGAACCAAGCGTTGATGAGTAAACCAGCGAAAATCCATAAATAATGTACTTACAACATGGCCTCTTCCTTTAAACTTCACATTGGGATCATCGTCAAATCGTCTTCGTTGTTCCCACTCTGGTTTCTCTGATACTTTTTCTTTGTATTCCTGAAAATGGTTCTTTTCAACTTGCTCTGCCTTTGTTTTCTCGGGTTTCTGAATTTCCTCGTCTGATGATGGGGTGTTAGCTTTTTTGTGATGTTTCTTATGCTTTCTATGCTTTTTTTTGGACGAAGATTTGTGGTGTCTTTTATGCTTTCGTTTCTTTTTTCCATGATCAGAGTCCCTATCCGATGCCTCGTCCTCACTTTCAGATCTTTTTCTTTTCTTTTTTTCTTGCTCCTCTTCGCTATCACTTGCTGAATCAACATCAGATCCACTTTTGCTTAATCTTTGCTGTTGCTTCACTTTTTATAACGAACTGTCGGATCAATATGTATTTAATTGTTGGCAAGTAAAACTTACATTTGACACCGGGTGGTAGCTGCAATACCAATTCACCACAATTAGCAATCATTACATTATGAAGAGGCCGATCATTGCCATCGACAGGTTCATTTTCCATTGTTTCCACAATATTATATCCTGATACAACACGCCCAAATACT
Source organism: Parasitella parasitica (assembly GCA_025201805.1). Taxonomy (NCBI): domain Eukaryota; kingdom Fungi; phylum Mucoromycota; class Mucoromycetes; order Mucorales; family Mucoraceae; genus Parasitella; species Parasitella parasitica. The sequence continues at coordinate 242,030 of MU619247.1, forward strand.
ACATGCTTACCGTCCAAATGTGGGGTAGGTCGGGTAGTAATGAAAAATTGCGATGATTGCGTGTTCGGCCCACGGTTAGCCATACTCATCAAACCATGCGTATCATGTTTTCTAGCAAAAGATTCGTCTGCAAATGTAGCACCATAGACAGACTCGCCTCCAGCACCGTTACGCCGAGTGAAATCACCACCCTGACACATAAAACCCTTAATAATGCGATGAAAGATGGAGCCCCGGTAATGAAGTGGCATATTGCTCACCTTACCCAGCCCCTTTTCACCTGTGCACAGAGCACGAAAATTTTCTGCTGTCTTGGGAACTTCATCAGCAAAGAGTTCTATAATGATTCTACCAACTATTTAAATTGTAAGCAGTTTTTTTTATTTTTATTTTATATATATATATATATATATATATATCTACTTACTTCGAGTGCCATCAATGTCAATGTCAAAGAATACACGAGGGTTGATTTTCATTTTATATGACTCAATGGCGGTGGGTTGACTTTAATAAAAAGAGAAAAATGAGGTGTTGCTCCACGATGTGTCGTTTATGTAATGTGTGCTAGGTGACTCACTTTTGTAGGAAGATTGCCACAGAAAAGACAGTTTCGTGTTCCCTTCATTAACAAGGTAAGACGATCCCTTTTCTTTTCTTTCTCAAGACCCTTTTTCTCTCGTGTAAACCTTTTGAAAAAATGAGTGATTCAAAGCAAACCGTCGCTGAAAATCAAAAAGCTAATGAATCTATATCTCTGCACGCTTACGTCGCTGAGAATTCTGATGTGCTTGTAAAACTGATGGTTTTTACAGCCGCTTTATGTGCATTTCCTATCGTCACATTTTTTATGACGCTTCATAGTCTATTCGATGGTACGTTGCCAGTGTACACTGTTCGTCATTTATGGGTCAAATTAATAACTTGTTTCTGCACTTAGGTAATACCAGCTATGCAGGAGGAGCAGCAGCATTGATGGCAAATGTCATTGTTGCCTTGTATATAATTGTGTCCGTGTTTGAAAAACCCAAAGATTCTGCAGCAAATGAGAAGAAGAAAGATTGATTGTAATATTATGGCACACTTGGTAATATATTTAACCCTTTTTCACTACATTTGAAACTTTTAGCCCCATTCTTGCCTTCCATTCTTGCCTTCCCCCTTTCTACTCCACGTAAAATAATTTCATGCTGATGATAATAAGACGATAACAATAAAAAACTTTATTCAAAATCATGTGCTTTTTGACGTTGCGCCTGCTGCTTACGATGATGCACATAGTCATTCATATAAGTAGTAACTGTTGATATCAGATCATGAAAGCGATCTTCATGGTAAATAGGGTGGTCTTCTGGACACCATGATGCTCGCTTGCGCTTTTCCCATTCAGCAAAATTCGTCAGTTTGCTGCTTAGAAAATCAATCAGTCCAGTCCAGTCAATTTGATTCTTGGTCATTGTAATCATACGCCTGGGAGATACCATTTTGATACAGTCATCGACCACTGTTAATACAAAAAAGAAAAAAAACAAGGAGCTGATGATGATTAATGTAAATGTTCCAACTGTCATATAAGACGCTACATATATTAGGAATAATCTCTGTGATGCTGTGTTATGAATCCAGGATTTTATAGGGTATGTGATAGAGTTTATGGTATATGCTTCTGATGAAGACATTGTTTTAAGAAAAAGATAAGGCTAGTTTGACCTTGTTCCATGAGCCTGATATTTCCAAGCATTAGGTTTAAAGAGGAGCATCAATATTATTCTATCACTATGCATGCCTTGATTTATGGTTATGCTGTTATTCTAGAAGCAAAATCATGGATACTATGTCTTGCTAAACTAGGAGTACTTTGGAAACAATGCTTTAAGTTTTAATAGTTCTATAAATTTGTATTTTTAATTTTATTTCTTTAAAAACCTTCAATAAAAAATGAGAGTTATATTAAATAATTACCAGAGAATTTACGGATATAACAAGCTAGCACGGCAGAACATGAAATGCTTACCTTACTTTGGGGGCTATCAAATAGAATCAATGAGATCTCAGATAACAAACCATCCAACGTTTGATTGGTAATCTTCCTAAAAGGTAAGATGTGTATTTATTGTTAATGACGATTTTATTTCACAAAGTCTCTCTATATGCCCTTATTTAAGCGAGCTATGTAGATAGAGTGTTGCAACACTGGCTTTCCTGTGGTATATTCTCTCTCTGTGTGACCTTTTATTGTGATCAAGTCAGAATTCGTTTCTAGTCGATGTTGATGTTGTAGAGATGCAAAATAGGTTCTAATATACTTCTTCCTACATTGATATTAACCGTTGAATTGGTTAAAAAGGAGGTATTGAATTATTGGTAAGCCTTCTGTTGATCCATATACATTATGCTTAATCTTTTTGTGCCAGGTCTTGAAATTGAGCACAGCAGGTGATTGTATATGATATAAAGAATATAAGAAAGTAATAAAGACTTAATTTACCAGATACAAAACTATTGATTTATTGATTGACAAGAAGCTGTTTATTTATATTAGAATAAATCTATCTGAATCAATTTATAAAATACAATCAGGTCGTCATGTTTGACATTTAATTGTCAAACAAGAATATAACACAGTAGTAGTCAGAGCAAGGCCTATTTCTATATTTAATCAGCTAATCGTTATGAATGTGAATCATTCCTCGATAAGTTGAGCTTCGCAATTTAGAATAAGTAGAACCCAAGTAAATGGTTTCTTATACGAGACATTCTATTGAATACTTCTATTTACTAGATAGAGTAATCGATGCCATTTAACCTTAGATCCGATCATAAACGGTTGCCATGACAACTGAGTTGAGATAGTGGTAACCATGGTATTCTATGGATACAACAAATCTTCAATTATATCATTTTTCTTCTTGAAAAGAAAAAGCTAGATATTACCAGCTAAAACCAGTATTTGCAACCATTTATTGCAAAAACGAAAAATCAATCATAAAAAAAAAGCATACTAAGCTTATAATATAAAATATTTCTTCGATTATCATGCATTATTACAGGCCAAGGTAAAGCGATTTGATGGTAACATTTTAGTACTCAAGTCAACAAAAACAAATAAAAACAGGCATGATCATCGCTATATGAGCATAACTTGGGTTCCACTGAGCGATGTCTCTACCAAAAGTTTTTTGCTTTTTCACTGTCGAAGTTTAAAACAAAACACGTGATTTAGAATCGGAGGTTAAAAAGATAATATTTGGCCTGGAAAATATAGCGTCAAATCAGTGCTAAAAAAGCCAATATACAAAGTTATCGTCAGCAGATAACACTAGTTTCATCTCAAATATGATATAAATCCATGTACTGTTGCGGATCAAATTATAGATTTATCTGCCTATAGCTGATGTATGCATATGACCAGGGCTATTCTATATTTTCTTAATTCCACTGGGTGACATGCGTCTCAATAATTGTTGTGTGCAGAAACAGATATAACGCTGGATCAAAAGTTTGAATTAGTGGCTATTGCAAATTCGAAATTTTTTTGCCTACTTAAACTCAAAATCTGATGCTGTCAACCTGAGAGAACAGTAATGCATCATGACATTATGGGTAGAAACTTATCCATAATTTGGAGATTGTATGCAGTTGCAAAATGTATATATACAGAACACGGATTTATTTCATCATTCAAAAATGCATCACAATATTACTACACTCGAACTTCTTCCATTAATTCTTCGTCATCTTCATCGTCGTCAGATTCCTCATTTTCAGCATTGTTAATTGCACTTTGTCTTTCAGCAACTGATAATCTTTCTTTATATTCTGGTTTCAATTGATAACTGCCAGTATAGGGACCCTTTTTGTTGAGAATACAAATTTCGTTCAATACTTCTTTTAGATATTGATTTGGCTGCTTTGTATGCTCAACAAGACCCTTGAATGTATAATAAGGGTATTTATCAAATGCATCGAATAGCAAATCCATAAGTTCGTTTCTTGGCATGCGGGTAGCTTTTTCTTTGTCGGTTTTTGGCTTTTTGGTTGTCTAGGTAAAGTAATTTGAAACTATGAGTCGATTGTGTACGAATAAACAGATCTAACAAAAAAAAAAAATTACAATAAAATCAGAGAAGCTACTAGAGGGCATGCCGCTACTTGCACCCGGTACGAAAACAGGCTGGCTGTTTTGACCGAGAACTTGTACAGATCTTTGTGGAGTGCCTGCTTCCAAAACTCGTTTTCTCATGATACTCCTATAGGCACCGAAATTGGGAGTAGCTGTGCACTCGTGATGGATTGTCCCAGTGATTGCTTTTCCACCATTTTGATCCTCTGAAAACACAAATTTATTGTTCACCTTTTCAGGTGTGATGTGTATGTTGTATTCTTTAGGAACATTTGGTGTATCATCATCTGGTGGTAAAAAAAGGGCAACCTAGAGCCAGAATTAGAGCAAATGTTCGTCTTCAGCAAGATAATATCGTTCTTTTTTTTTTTTTATTTACCTTTGTCGTCTTCCCTGGTGGCGGGCTGAAATGAGTAATTAGAAGGGTTGAAATAGCATTAATCAATATTTACTTACTTGTTATATATACGAATACTTCCCAAGTTTACATTGTCTTCATCTACAGATCTCCACTTGTCGGCCAAAAAACCTGGGACCTTTACCAGCCAAACTTTAGTGTTTACATCATCCAATTTGAGATCCTCGGCATCGTCTTCATCTATAACACCGTCTAAAGATCCTGGATCATCTTCAAAAAGAGCGTCAACGTCTTTATGTTCAGACATATTTCAGAACAAAAGACAAATAAGAAATAGGAAAGAATATGATGGAAAGAATTGCGCTTGCGTATCTATAGAACTCTCCTGTGACCGTGATGGATTGTCATGGTTTACATGCATATACCGATATTGACCAACATTTATATGTACAAAAAACCAATGCAAATTGTGGATTTTATTTTAAGCAATTGTTGTATGATGATATAGTAATAGTAGAAAGAATCGAGAAAGAGAAACAGCGAGCAGGTTAAATTGCAGAAGCAAGGAATTGACACATTTTAACCTAAAAAATTGATGCAGACACCGTGAAGAAGAAGAGAGCAAACTACAAAATCAGCAAATGCCCTATTTTCGTTTGAATTAGTAGAACATTTCGGAAAGCACTCTACAAATTCTCAATTGTATACCTTTCAGGTGAAATGGTTTTGAAGGATTCCTTATTTAGAGTGTTTGTTTGAATACGCAAATTAGCTATACATCAAATAACAATAAGCATGCGTATATGTATGTCTCGTATTACGATAGCCTTGCTTACCAGCCAGAACAAAACTACCAACTGTGGAGATAAATCCACCAAGGAAAGCATTATAAGGGAATGTACCGACCGTTGCCATGTAGACAAACTGAAATATACCAGTGAAAAGAATATAGACAAGGTATATATCAATTAATTTAAGAGAAACAGGTGTGTCGTTCTTGTATCCTGTATAAAATTTCTTGGTTGCTGCACTAAGTTGCTCCATATTTGAGATGAAAGAGGGATAACTGCAAAACACGAAAATCTTGAAAAGATTTATACTTTACAGTTCCATTTCATTATTCAACCAATCAAAAAGTTATGACGAACAGTAGTTTTGAAAGGAACTCACGCCCAGAAAACTATCCATCACAATTCTAGAGTTAAAAAGTATCAAACCTTGTAAAAAAACTTGAAGGTCCATTGGTAGATATAGTCAAGTAGCAAGTGCTAGTATGCCATGATTGTGGCACACATTATCAGATTTGGCACTTTTATAGGATAGCAATAGTCATTCATTATTCAAAACTTGTGCATTGACGACTTCTACAAATGTTTATTTTAAGCGGTCAGAACATTAATATAACGGTACTGCATATACAACCTGTTCAAAGCCTATTAATGATTGATAGTTTGATGACACGAAATATTTTAGCCCTGATGGAGATCCATTAAAATTGTTTACCAGTAAATATATTTGTATAATATATAACGAGGATGAGATTCTCATCATCTTTTTGACTTTCATAGTGAATATTTAGAATCAATTTCTTAAATGAAAAAACGCATCATTTTATACTTCAATCCTTGCAAAAATCTTTGCAAATACTGTTAATTGGATATCTTTTTCTCTTTGTTCAAAAGCTCTGTACCTGATCTACTGTCATGTAACTTGAAAGACACCAAAAATAAATTAAAATTCCACTCCAACACCTCCCTTTCTTCAAATTAGCTTTTTCTTTTCTTTTTCCCTTACAAATTGCTCTTTCTTTCCTTTAAACATAATGAATATATTGTCGGTTTTATTAGGAAACTACAAAAAAGATCAGGCGTTTAATTTATATAAAATCGAAAATACGGATACGCTTTTGTTCAAGGTAGATGATGTATCCTACCTTTTCAACCTCGACTCGAGTTTGTTTGAGAAGACACCTCAATTCCTGGATAAACAAAACAATACGTACCTAAAAACGACTGAACTTGTGCAAATCGCTGTTCAGCACAACAAGTTTCTGCTCGCTGAACTTTGCAAACTCAAGCCAAACGACTATGCTGCAAAGCTGGATGAATCCATGTTGGCAAACCTACCGCGTTTGGATTATAGCAAGTCAAAAAAAGACGAGAGCCAGTATCAAACAACCACGATTGAGCTCACAAGCAACAGCAAGTTGGTCAAATCAGAGCCAGCGTCTCCTCCTGCCCCACCTCCTCCATCACGACCAGCATTGCCAACTCATACTTCAGATCCAATGGCCTTGGATCATATTATATCTACTAACAAGCAAGCAAGAAGATTAAGCAGGTAAATTTGACCGCACCAAATTGGCACAGCCTTAAACCGTCTAATCAGATGAAAAAAAAAAAAAAAAAAAAAATAGAACATTTGAAGATCCTCCAAACAAGAAACAAAAAAAAATTGAGCCATTACCAAAGCCCTTACATACAGTTAGCTCGCAACAGCCCACCTTGTTAGCAAAACGATTAGGAAACAATTTAAACAGCAAGAGGAATCTTACAATCTATGCTCCTTCCTACGCCGAGCAATTCAATGGCATACAATCTGCTCCTCTTCACTCAAACTTCCGTCAAGCGCCTACCACGAAACCGCATCCGTTATCCAAGGCAACTCTGGTATCCCCTGCTACTTCTAGCACTACGTCTGAATTTGCCATCCCCCCAATCGTGCCCTCACAACAGCAGCCCCCTCACACAGCTCACCCTAGCAGCCTGCACCGTCGCCACTCACCTCAGTATCCTGCTTCGGCTTTTGGACACAGTTTCCCTGTTACACCTGGTCGAGTTGAGCCCCCTACAAAACCCAACACATTGCAAAAGCAACAGTTTATGCAGCCTTTCGAGCATTTATTCGATACCATCGACACAACACGTAGTCTCAAGTCCACACTGGATGATCAAATCCGTCGTTCTTCAACCTTAATACAAACTCTGCAAGCATCTTCCACGACTATTGAGGGTTTAGTGCGTAATCAGATCAAGGAAGCTCAGAAGGAAATCATGCATCGGATGGAGGATTCAATCGAAGGTTTGTTCCATCGTATTTCATTGTTGGAAAAACGTGTGCATGCAACAGCAGGAGAGGAGAACGACGCATCAACGTCTGCATCCACTTCACAGGGTAACATCAAGGCACTTCCTTTGCCTTCGACGCCACTTGGTAAAAATCAGCACGATCTGATAAGCCCACCTACCATTGTCAGATCTCAAAACGATATTGGTCCCAACGAATATCACAACATGTTGGACACTTTACGAGAGAGATTGGATAAACTGGAAAAGCAGCTTGAGTCGTAATCATTATTTCACTACACGTTATATTTATGCTTATATATATATATTTATTGTATTCACCTTCATTTTTTACAATCATTTCACATTTATGCTGAATAATAAAATTAAACAAATTATGTTAGAATTATGGATTTGCGCCATACTCTTTCATACACAGGGATAACGTAGTGCCATATATGCACACCTTTAATTTGCAGATAATTAACTGGCATTGCATGCTTGTTTATTAATAGTTTTAGTTTCATTTCTGGTATGTTTAGCAAATGGCTGACATGCTTTTGGTTAAATGTTTAGTATTATTTATGAAAAGCATGTTTACAAATCCGTCATGCAAAATTGTATTTACAAATTAAATGCCATCCTCCAATTGAAGCATCTACTAGCTGCACAATTTAATAATGGAAAAGAAAGAAGGTTTTTAATACTTCTTTTGACCCCGGGAATCTAAAGAAAGATTGGTAACAATGGAAAATAATGCGAAGCGCTTACGTAAAGCAATCACTGATTCGCATATGTTTCACTTGACGGGAGACGCTTATATGAATTGCACAATATATTGACAAGAAAACAGAGCTGATATCCCGTAGCATACATGCAGAAAAACAGAGAGATGTGAAATGTTCAGATCTAATTTGATATGCTGTTTTTGATATAGAATATCAATAAATTTGCTACAAGGTAATTGAAATAAGCAAGCTTGAAACCCAGTTTTTGACCCCAATCAATAATAATTATATCAATTTGTTAAAAAAGATCTCGCTTTCCTTTTCTTCTTTCAATTCTCTCCATAGCAACGGAAGCATAACATTTAATGATGCGAAAATCAAGAACTGGCCTAGACCGAAAAAGCTCTCATAGACGGTCTTGGTTCAACAGTGGCAACATATTTACCAGGTTTTCGTCAGCGCCACCATCGCCTGAATATAAAACAGCGGAGGATCCCGAATTAAGAGACAAAAACAATGAGGAAAATGACCCCCAGGCTCTAGTAAGACAGCGCTCATTTTCATTGACCCCGATGGACAACACAACAGTACAGCCTGCTTTGATATCGTCGAGACCAAACCTCATCAAAAGCAACAAGTCGACATTTTCTACCATTCTGTCAAAAGCAACAAAGAAAAAGAAACATTGTAGAAAGGGGTCAGATGCAATACAAGACTTACAATCCACTTATTTCGATGATAATGCCTCTTCTGCGCGTCGCTTTAGTGATAAAAGTGACGGTACAACCATCTCTGAAAAAGACCTAGTGCACCCGCAATCGAAACATCAATCGCCATCTTCTCAGAGAGCCCAATCTCCAACGAAACCATTGCAGCTACTTGGATGTGATGAGGAAGAAGCCGACCGAATTCAATTAAAGAATGATCTTGTTAAGCTTGCATTTGAAGGGTAAAGTATTATTTAAAAAAAATTTAATGGTTGTGATAATAGTGATATTGATGCCATGTCTAGTGAATTTTCTCTGCCTTTTGACTATAGAGATCTGCCCAGTGGTAGAATTCTGGATGTCGGTTGTGGTCCTGGTTCCTGGTGCATCGATTTGTCAATGAAATACCCTCAAATTCAAGTGATTGGCGTTGATAGCGACGATATGTTTCCTTCCAAGCGAAATTTACCGAGCAACTGTCAATTGTTAGTGTACAACGTACTGGACGGGTTGAAGGAATTTCCTGAAGCAAGCTTTGATGTGATTCACATTCGATTCATGGTCCTGTCTTTTACGACATCTCAATATCCTCAAGTTGTGAAAGACTGCTGGAGATTGCTAAAACCTGGGGGCTACATTGAGATACTGGAAACTGATTTAACCATCCATTCCCCTGGACCTATTACAATGAAGCTGAATGAAGAGAGTAAGTTTCTTACAAAAATCTTGCCCAGTGAAAGAAGCTAAAATTTGTATAATCAATTAGTGCATACAGTATCTGTTAGCAGAGGATTTAACCCAAGGCGTCAAGCCGATAAATTAGGCGATCTTATACCATCCGAAGCCATCCACCGTCAAGTGAAATACAGATCTATACCGATTGGAATGTGGGGCGGTCGAATTGGAGTGCTCTGCAGAGATGATATGGTTCATATGTTGACTAAATTTCAACCCGCAGTTTTGGATTACTACAAAAAAAAGAATACTCCAGAAGCTATACTAGCCTTCAATCAAGATATAAACACCCTTGTGAGAGAAATGGATCAATACAAGAGCTTTAGTAACTATTATTTCTATACAGCACAAAAACCGTTTGAACAATCTCCGCCACCATCAGCGGCACCATCAATATCATCACGAAAACAACACTATCATATATCATTCAACCCAAAGTCATTTTGATAGCACTCTATTATAATACAATATACTTTCTTTTAATAATAATAATAATAATACTACTACTACTACTACTACTACTACTACTACTACTACTACTACTATTACTACTACGACTAATTTACACATTATAATATTTGGAAATAAAACCATCCTAAAGTGTGATCTATCACCAACTTTTGCTACAAAAAAATTGCTTTTTCAAGTTTTCACTTGCCATGATATGAAAAAAAGACATGAACACGTTGAAATGACAACAAAAGTACAGAGTGATACAGAGCTTAAGACAGAAGAAGTATAATCAACAAGTTGTGACAAAATGTCCGTTACCCTAAAGGGCTGAAGAGTGGCAGACTTGCAAAAGTTAAAGTCCAACCTGAGGGTGTCAACCTGAGTATTTTAGAATGCTTATCAGTACATGGATTAAATCGAACTCTCCCCACAAGTTCCAAAATTAGCAGGTCAAAAAAAGACAAAAAATAGCTGGTGTCAAGAGAGGTCCACCGCACGGAATCAACTCGAGGAAATACCGAAATCAACTGAGCTGGACCTCATTACATGTTTATTGTGATGGACAATGCCGCTATCCACAAAGCACCAGAGGTTCTGCAAGCTATCCATAGCCATGGGTACGCTGCGTTATTCTTGCTTCCTTGTTCGCCCTTGTTAAACCCAATTGAATAGTGCTGTAGCAAAAATAAAGAAAAAGCTCGCAAAACACCATTAAAAAATAACGAACTCCTACCCAACCGTATTGAAGAAGCATCAAGAACAGTTTCAGTAAAAAAAATTGCAGAGAATGGATCCGTTACTTTCGCAAGTTCTTGAGCTTTTTTCTAATCGATTTGCGCATCTGAATATTTTTTTTTTTTTTTTTTTGCGTGCTAAGGTTTTGTGTAGTTGATTTTGGAATAGTTACTTTCTCTTGTACCCAGTTCCACATAGTTATAGGGAAACAAGCTTCGTTCTGAGCTGTATTCATGTCTGCCTTCGTAACAGCCCTTTTTCATCTGACTTGGCTTACAAGAATGTCTTTTTCTTTGAATATGAGCTTTCCAGATTCATCTGCTGAGCAATCATTGATTGCTTTCAACCTCAAAGATTAGTTGTTCCCAAGAAAGCAGAATCGCCGGATTTTGCCGGACAATTGTGGTGGATTTTGCAGTTTGCTCAGCAAATGAAAAAAAAAAAAAAGTGCATCATTTCTTGTTTGCTTATCAATAAGCGTTAGACGCATAACTGGGAAGTATCATTTTACCTATACTATACTATCATGATATTGAAGTTTGGACTTGACCTAACGATGACAGGCACCGCGCTTATTGAAAGGCATAGTGAAGATAAGCGAGTATGTGCGTTCAACTTGGTAGGATTGAGCTTAATGCTACCTTTGCATTCGACAATGCCGTCCATAGGTGGTACTTTTGTTATTGCCTTTGGAATATGTTGCTCCTTCCCTACCAATATTGCCATCCATCTATTTTGATTCTTTAATAATCGATTAAACACATAGTTACTAGTTGTACTAATAGTTTACGTAGATAATAAAAATGGCACCATCAAAGAAGAGAGGCCGGTCAAAGAAGGAGCATTTTATTCCAAATGAACTTGATGTAAATCAGTTTTTTAAGGATCATAGCTCGTTAGATTGGAGTTTCGAGAATTACATAAGGGGGAGAAGGAGTGAAACTGTTGAAGAATCTGTTAGCATATTGAATGTTTTATGTGCTGAGTAATGGATTCTACAAGACAATATTTTTTAATTATAAAAATAGCTGCTAAATTGCATCGAGAAAGTTACTTCCTTGCCTCATGAAAAATCGCAAATTTTGACAAGAAAATAAATGCTTTCAAAAGCTACGAAATCATGCCAGTGCACTACTTTTACCACAGGGCTATTGTTTGATATGAAGGGCTGTAGATGGCTCATATTGCATGGTGTTGCCATTTTAAATGATATATCTAATACTGGTGCGTCCATATAGACATGTAATTGGGATTTACATAGATTTCAACATCTCCATCTATTGCATCCGTACGTAAACAGCAAACATGTTGTAGCGCAAGCCAAGAAAAAGCTGGAACGGTACGATATATGGCTGACTGTAAAGTTTTAATGGCTTTATTCAGGGCAAAAAAATGTTGGCAAGCCCCCCCCCCACGTATATGCGCGAGTTTGTGCAGTTGCTGTATACGGTATAAAAGCTCTTGAAAGATGCTGTTTCTCCAATCACGTTTTAATGAGTTCTGTATTATTTTAGTCGTACATCCACTAACAGCCATCTTGACATACAGGTAGCCTCTGATTTGGTTTTGTTTGGCATTGTGCACTGTTCGTCTAATATGAATGCTGCAACACCTTGGATATACCACGTAAACCACTTTTCTCCCTAGCATACTTTCAGTCATTATGAGCATACGCCACTTCTTTACCAATTAAAGGATTCCATCTTGAAAACGAAAAGATTTGTGTTTACCTTTATACGTCATGGCCATCGTACACATGGTGTACAATGACTTAATTTATGCACAGTTTTATCGGGAAAAGCATAATGATTGGGCAGAATATTGGGGTGTAACTGTTGTAGATAAAAGCTGCATGTCGACTTTTTGACTTTTTCCTCTTTGCTTTTATTCTATTTTTTTCTTTTATTGAATGACTGAACCCAATACAAAGACCCCATTGTTGGCTGGCAAAAAGCCACCGCTTAGTAGGCCCAAGGCTCATCGTAGGAGATCAAGCTTTGAAGCATCAACGTATAATAGTGCAGGAAGATCCTTGAGCTATTCTAAAAAGGCTCAAGAGGATGATGCCAATATACCAGGATTAAGTTTGCTTAAGATATTAACGCTGACCCTATGCATGGCTGGTGTACAGTTCACATGTAAGTTTGTCTTTCCCTTTTTTTTTTTGGGGGGGGGGAGATCTGAATTCGATGCTGTTATACTGATATCATGATTCTCGCTTTTTTTGATACAAAAAAGGGACGGTTGAATTATCGTAAGTTTGCATTATTACAAGTGAAATCGATGATTAAACAGCATGTTATACATGGTAGATACGGAACACCTTACCTTTTATCACTGGACCTATCCAAAGAACTGACAGCTTTAGTCTGGTTAGCAGGACCTTTATCCGGGCTGTTGGTTCAACCGTTGATCGGTGCATTTAGTGATAAATGTACATCGAGTTTAGGAAAGAGAAGGCCTTTTATAATTGTTTCAGGTTTCTTGACATGTATTTCGATGATTGGTGTTGCTTACGCAAGAGAAATTGGCTATTGGTTTGCAAAAGTCGCACCAAATCAGAACAACATTGACAAGGCAGCTCACACCAACGCCATCATCGTCGCTGTTGCCTCATTCTACTTTTTGGATTTTACGTTAAATGCCGTACAGGCTATTTGTCGTGCGTTGATCTTGGATATACCTCCGCTTTGGCAACAAGACATTGCAAATGCCTGGAGCGCAAGAATGAGCAACACTGCAATGGTCATTGGCTATTTTGTGGGCTTCGTCGACCTCGTCAAATACCTGCCTTGGCTGGGTGATTCGCAGGTCAAGGTATTTTGCATGGTGTCCATTGTTGTGTTCGTGGTAACGCTAGCAGTTACATGTTTTACGACCAAGGAAAAGGCTGCCGAGAAGAAGGATGATGGCGATTTGAACCAGCCCTGGTACAGTACGTTTTACTACATCTGGCGCGCATTCAGGTTCTTGCCAAGGCCAATCCAGTCGTTATGTAATACGCAGTTCTTTGCTTGGATGGGTTGGTTCCCGTTCCTGTTTTACAGCACTCAGTGGGTGTCTGATATTTATTTTGCCACCCATCCACCCACTACACCTGACACACCGCTTGACTGGGCACAAGGCACCAGAGCAGGCTCGTTCGCCCTATTATGCTACTCTGTGGTCTCCGTCATTGCTGGACTCATCATACCCGCTGTGTCTGCAAGATTTAGTAATCTTAAGATATTCTCGCTGCTCAACATCTACACATTCTCACACATCACTGTGGGCGTTGCACTAATGTCGGCCTTGTTTGTGCGCACTGTCACTGCAGCGACTGTCGTTTTGACCATCATGGGCGTTCCTTGGGCTATTGTTCTTTGGATCCCATTCTCTCTTGTGGGTGAGTTTGTCAGTTACGAAGACGAAAAGCGACAGCAATTGATCGCAGCAGCGCCTTCAAGCAGCACGCACGAAGAAGAGGAACTCGTGCAAGACGAATTCGATGCCGGCATGATCTTGGGCGTACACAACATGTACATCGTCTTTCCTCAGTTTGCAGTGGCTATTATATCTTCGTTTATTTTTGCCGCAGCAGATGCCATCAAAGAAGGAGACGGCAAAAGCATGTCTAGTGTTACACCTGTGCTTGTCTTTGGCGGTTTGATGGCCTTTATTGCTGCAGCCTTCAGCAGGTTCATCGTAAGAGTTACCTCTTCGCCTTGATGAAATCACATGAAATCACATCTCATTTTGCTCTGTAGCGCGTGACAGTTTGTGAATGATGAGCACCCTTATAATTGATAATGATGATAATAATAAAAATATTGGGTTTATTTAATTTCCACTTTTTTTTCTTCTTCTCTCTCTCTCTCTCTCTCTCTCTGTCTCTCTTCTTGCTCTGTAATACCATGGCTGAAAAGAAAAGATTTGTATTTGCAGAGAAGAAAAGAGCTCTTGAAATGGCTGCAACATGCGGCCTAAGTGTGATAAGTGAAAACCAGCAACTGAGAGGATATCAGTTGTACATGGTCGAGCAATGGTAACTGAAATTTTTTTTTTTGCAGCAGCTTATATACCAGTGTATTTAATGAGTTTTTTTTTTTACCCTTTTTTTTAAAAGGGTTTGCGACCGTAAATCGGTGTCCAATGTAATCAAACTATTTACAGGAGACGAAAACCATATTGTACGTCTGTTTGGAGAAATATATCATCATTGCAACTCATTTGTTTTATTGCCGTTTTAGATTCAGGTGGTTGTCATTGCTATCTCAACTGCTGAATTGCAACACCCACGCCCAGAGATCCAGAGATTTCTAAACGCTGGAGTACATTTCAAGTCAAAACCAACCCCACTAGGCGAAATCATGTTGACGAATACAGGCCTATTGCCACTTGATATGGATATGATTCTTGTCGATGATGGAGATTACGATAAATGGGTGAATCAGGCCTACGTCAACATCAATCTCAGAAGAACAAACTGCACAGGACGAAGCTCTTTGAACCTTCAAACACCAAATCCTGCATCAGAAGAAAAGTTTCGATCACTGTTCAAGATTGCAGATTCAGTCAACTTTCAAAAGGCAGTGATCAACCTGGTGTCTTTGGTCCAAATCGCATTATACCTCTTTAAACTTTTGGACAGAGACTACACCGATGGGCTGCTATGTGACGAAACAACGAAAGCACTGTGGACATTTTATACGAAATATGATCCCATCAAAACCACAGAGGTAGTACTGATTTTTGTCATTCTTCTACATTTGTAGAAATACTGATCAGTTGATCCGAAATCTCTCGCTAGTTTACGCTCAAAGAAGCTTGGATGGAGCCCCATTTAGTAGCGGCCATCATATCAAAGCTACTCATGTGCCGAAACAAACTGCAGGACAACAACTTTACCACCCTTAAAGACCCATTTGCAGACTACGACGCATTTAGGTTCGACATTGGCGATTACCAGCGCTACAAAAATATCAGAGTAACAAAGTTTATTGATCTAGAGACGCTGGCGAAATTGAACGAACACACTTTCACTCAACTCAAAGTGGCAAAAGTGCTAAAGTCCAAATTGGACGACATCTCAGGCATATCCAACTCGCCGTTATTCAGCGAAACGTCTGATCCCGAGGTATTTAGACATCATTCGACGATTGAAAGCTTACGAGCCATTTGGAGACCGAAGCTCAAGGGCGGTATGCTCGTTAACGGTAGTGGTGCCAGTGGCTCCAATGATCAACAGCCAAGCGAATTGATGCACATGTTTAAACGAACAACTAAAACGGGTGGTGCTGCTGTGGACATGCTCAGCCGTGTTGCAGGTTCAATACCTTGGATCAACACCGCAGCTGATACTAGCAGACGGGACAATAACAGTAGGTCTCCACCTATGGCAACGACAACACCTCCTTCACTGCCTTTAATCAACAACAACATCGTCTCATTTTCCTCGCCACTAATTCAATCAAGAGGCGAAAACACACATAACTCGAGTCATGTTTCCAGCACAAGTAGCGGTAACTCTTTAGCTCAACACGAAGAAGAACATAATGCAGCTTCTCGGATGACCATTCCAGCACGAAGGCCATCTCCTTTATCGATTCATATATCCAACTCATCCACGCCTGCTGTAAATTATACCAATACTCCAACTAAATTAAATACTTCTCATAGCACACCAAACACTGCTACTGCTGCTGCTGCTACTGCTACTGCTGCTGCTACTGCTACTGCTGCTACTGATATTGCTACTACATCAGCAAACAGCGACGATATACCCAACCGCAATCTGATGCGGACCATATCACCAGATCACCTTGATCAAGATATACCGTCCTATGTGCAATCTGTTCCTCAAGCATCCACATCCACTGCCGTCATAACCTCAACCTCCTCAACTCCTCCTCCACATGTGCCTAAATTACGCATTTCCAATTCAAATGGCACAACTTCAACGTCCACACCAAGATCAACAACGCCCTCATCTTCTAGCAGCATCAAGCAGCAAACCAAGGAAGAAGGCGACTTTGTCCCTTACATTGTTTCGTCGACTCCACCAAGACTCCCTATCAGCCGTCATTCTCGGTCTATATCTGACAGTATCCTTGTAGATTCGGCGTTTATCGATGCCCTCAAAGAAAACAACATATTGCCATCCATAATAACTGCGCATGTGCCCAAGAAACAACCATTGAATGTACACCATCGTCGATCACAAACAACCTTGGCAATGCCAAGTGCATCTAAAGAGAATGCAGTAGCATCGTCTTCATCTGCTGATATGAGCGACCAACACGAGGGTAATGCTCGACCTGTAGCCAGCATGAATGTACAGACATACATGATATACACTCGCCTACGTCAAAGGCAGCGTGCCCTGAATCGAACATACGAAGAGATCAAGACCATAGCCAACAGGTACGAGAAGACCGCGGCACACCTCAAAGAAACCTACGAAAAGCGCTCTCTGGAATTCGATGTGATTCAGCAGGAATCTCGGCTGGTCTTGGACGAGCAAAGCGTGGCAGAGAAACGGTTGAAGGACGTGGAAGATAATAGCGCTAAATTGCATTATGAGCTGAAAGTACTGAATGATAAGCTCAGGGACATTGAAGACAATGTAGGGACGTTTTACGGAAAAGTCGGTCTTTTGGAGCGAAAGATGGACGATTCGCAACAATCAATTACAACTATGCTTATTGTTGGCAACTATTTCAATCATTATTGGAAGAAATTGCGAGAATGGATAGGGTGGCTGTCAGATGCTCCGGATCAAAATCAACCCAAGAAGAGCACTGAGGAGACTTCTCCAGCCTCACCCTCTTGAATAATGAGAGGTGTATGTATATATAATATATATATATATATATATATATATACATATATACAAAGTACAGATTACAGATTATTAACTAATAAATGTGATAAAAGCACAAATATTTGCTTTGTTTCAAACGAGTTCAGGTCGTTTTCGCCACCAGCAAGAAGGCTGATTTGTGCATAGGGGCCAATTAGCGGAACAGCATCGAGCGAGCCTTTTCTACCGATTTTTCAAGCTCATTTTTGCTTCCCTTTCTTGACAATTGGTAACTGCTCATTAAAACGAAAAACTAGAGAGTACGCAGAAGCGCATTGATTCGATTGCACGATGCTCAAGATTGTTGGAATAGTCTTGGCTTTCGGGTTGGGTTACATGACAGCTTACAACGAACTGCTAGCTTATTTGCTGCAAGAGGTAAGCTTTGTGCGCGACGATACATACATGAGAAGACGTAAAAGACTCAACAGTTGCATGCTAGAAAACAGTACTTTACATTGCGCTAGGTCTAGGAGCAAGTTTTCTTTTGATCTATATTCCTCTGGAAAGCATAGCTGAAGCCGAGTCGACGCAAGTAAGGATGAGCAATCTCGAAAAAGTTGTAATTTGCTGTTAACCATTATCGCATACATTCTTAGAACCCTTCGACAGCTCTACGGACATCAGCTCGTGAACATTTACAGCGGCGAGGTAGTTTTTGATGAAGATGTTGGATGTTGTTGATGTCTTGTTCAAATAAACGATGATTTACAATTGAAGAAAAAAAAAGAAAAAAAAGGAGAGGGAAAGAAAGAGGATATTCACACATTTAAACAGCCATAACTAAACCTTTATTTGATTTATCTTCATCATTTTTTTTACCCAAAGGCGATGATTGATGTTGTTGGATAGAAGGCTGCTGGCCTTTCAGTAACAATGACTCTGGACTATTAGGAGGAGAGATGCGAATAGGTGTCGAGGTTCTGGGTTGAAGATATTGTATCACGGGAGAATTGGAAGGTGAGTTTGCAGTGATTGCTGTCGTAGTAGGTATTGCTGGAGTTGTTGAATTCAAAGAGGGATTCATCTTCAAGGTAATTCTACCACGAGAACGATCTTCAAATAATGTCATTATGTTGCCATGGTCACCTACTCTATAGCTGACCGAGAAAGGATCAATCCAGAGCACGAAATCACGCGGAAGATGAGTATGAATGGAGATAGGCAGAATTGAAGCATTAATGCAAGCTATAAATAGCATTCTTTGTTAGTCATTCCCACTAGCAAGCTATACTATCTACTCGTAACAACACATTACCAAGAGACAAAATAGGGTCCAACTGCCCATTGAAATTGGAAAGAGCCCGATACCCATTTCCTCTATAGGGCTGTTGAGGATCCCAATGATCTTCAAAATGAACCTTGAGCAATTCTGTTAATGTCTCCTTGAATTTAGTTACAGTTTGCTGGTCAACTTTAGCTTGTAAAAGTCGACCAAGAAATTCAACAGCTTGTGCTATTTCGATATGCATTTTTTTTTTCGGTTATTTTACGATGTTTTTCGTCTGTTTTTTTGATATTTTTTCTTGTGAAATATAAATATATACAAAAAAGAAAGGAAGGAGAGGGAAAAAGGGGAGAAGGAGTGGGTTTATTTAAATGCTTTTTTTGTATATTGTTTTTTTTTTTTGAATGTT
>MU619247.1:261467-283675 GCA_025201805.1 Parasitella parasitica
AAGCTCTGCTTTAACCAAGCATCCAATGTTGATTTAGTCGCTTTTCTAAACATGCTACGCATAGTGCACACATTGTATCCCACTTTTGTAGCCACAGTTGTCTTGAAATACACTTTTCCCAAAGCGCGGACATTGTGCAATATGATGCAAATGTTGAACTTGGATTTTAAAATTATACTTTCTACATCTCTGACAAGAATACAAAGATGATATGAGACCAGTTCTCATTAGCATGTTAAACATGATTGGACCCTTACACATGTCCAATTATCATTGAGCAGTCCGTTCCTTATTTGTAAAATGCTCTCTTCAAATGGTACAATTGACATGTCTATAAAAAAAGTTTTTTTTTAAAAAAAAAAAAATTACGAGTACTATGAGCGAAAAGACATATTTGCCAAAGGGCGAGCCTTTAAAGTCATATGCTGATATAAACTATCTCGACCTGGATCAACATCAGCGCATTTGGAAGCAAGTGATTGATTCGCACCCTTTCAATCAAGCTGTAGGCATCACCGAAACACGAATTCAAGAGGTTGATTATAACATGTCTTTTTTTTTATAGCTTACAATATTTTTGCCCTCGTGCTCCATTAATCTTGCCACAGAGTGCATAGACCAGCAACTCGGATCTTATTATCAAGTAGAATCTAGGCTCGATTTTCTTTTAGATGCTGATTTCTTTCAAAAATATATCAAATCAGGTACAGACAGCAAACGGGTTGACAAAGCATGCAAAGTGCTCATTTTTGTTTTTGTTTTTTTTTTACTGCAGATCAATGCCAATTGATTTTGCATAGCACAAACACCGACTTGAATACTGACGATGTAGTTGTCTTGTCACCTTCAGGACAGCTTTATTTCAGCTTGACGAAGGAGACGTTCGAGACATTTGGCATAGAAGCATTGGGTAGATCTAAAGCAGATATAAAGCACGGCAAGCACGGTAAAGGAGATTGGCTGAGTAGCATTAGCAACATGTTTGTATCTAATCTCAAAAAAACATTAGTCGTTACGGTGGATTTGAACAGCCCCAACTTCAGACCTGGCAGCAAACAGTTCGACAGGTTAAAATGGTGTTTTGAAAACACAATGAAGAATGCATTCAAACTAGACATCTGTGCAATTGACTCATGTAAGTGAAGGAGGACAACATAATACCGGACTTGAATATCCCAACTTTTTTTTTTTTTTTCGTTTTGTGGGGGGGGGAATGTATCGACTTTGAAGGATTTTTTTTTACATGGATTCAGGGCATGCGATCAGATAAAGCGACATGGCTTAACAAGTGCAGCACGCTAAATGTTATTATGTGTTATCTTGTGCGTTCAATACTGGATCACAGTCAAAGTCGAAACAGGCTACTTGTACAATGCATTGCGACATGCTTACTTTTAAAGATCGCCTCGTAAATGCCTTGTCAAGACATGGGGGGGGGGAAAAAAAAGAGAGGGGATGTGAAGGCCAAAAGCTTTCGATGTTGCGTCAACTAACGTATACAATAGTAACGGGAACAACCATCGATATCAACTTTCCTTCGACGCTTTACAGTATATATAAAAAGGAGATGGAAGCTGAATTTGAGACATTGTCAGACATAAATATACCATCATTCGAAAATATAGACCATGCAATGGACCAGAAGCTTGAGAATTGGGACAATGACGCCATGCAGGCTTTGGAATGGCTCGGCTTGGCTCACTTGAAAGCAAACCGGATTAAGCAACGCAAGGAAAAGGTCGATCCTTTTGTTTCAGTGTACCGACCGCCTCTGCCGTTACTTGATGATCATCACAGCGGAACATTGGTCAGGTTCAAAGGGCTTATCCCCACCACATGTATTCAAAATATGATGATTCTTGTGAGGTAATGTAGAATATTGGGTCCTTTTTTTTATTATTATTATGATTGTTATTATTATTATTTTACTGATTCTTACGTGTGATAGAAAAATGATGGCTTCAAACTCAACTTCACAGTGGACTTCTTTGACTTGTTGGGGCTATAGAGATTCGCCATTCACTTGGAATAAGACTGCACATTACAAATATCTAAACAGTGAAAATGATTACACGATACTTGTATTACCAAACAACAAGTCTGCATACGTTTATCAGCTATATGGCTCGCATCATACCAAATTTTAATCCATCCCACCGTTGCACAGCGAAATTTACATTTCATTCCTGAAATGTTTGAATAAAGTTTTATTACTTGTACATATATTGCTTGAGCGGTTGTTGTTCATTTATTGCGGTATAATCCGTCGTTTGATGCTTTTTTGCGAGTAGAGTTTTGCAATATAGTGCCTGATGCAGAGAGAATTTTAATTTGACCTTGTTTTGATGCAATGCGTTTGTAAATAGTGCCCGGAGCTGAGTAAATCGCCAATCAAAGTATAACAACACTTGAGGAAAAGAATTTTATATCTTGACAGTTCTTGCGCCCAGGACAAAAAAAAAAAAAAAAAAAAAACAGAGCTCTTTCTTTCAAGCAAATCTCAACATTATGAAGTCGTATATATGGCTTGCAGCCGCTTTTTTAGCCAATGCTGTAGCATCTGGCTCTGCTACTCATGTAGTAACACTTGGCAATATGCAAGAGTTTGACAACGCAATTAATTCGAATGAACTGGTGCTGCTAAAGTTCTTTGCTCCTTGGTGTCCCCATTGCCAAGCATTGAAGCCAGAATACGAAAATGCTGCCTTAGATTTGCAGTCGGATAAAATCGTGTTGGCAGAGGTAGATTGCACCGTTAGTCATGACATTTGTGCCAGATACCAGGTCCAAGGGTATCCAACAATGCAGGTTTTCAGAAAGGGCCACCCTAGCGATATCTACAACAGTGAGCGTGATTCAAACAGCATTGCTAAATACATGAGAAAGTTAGTGCATTGTCTAATAATTCTTGTGTTTTTCTTCCTAACGCTGTTTGTTTGATTATTATTTTTATGTTTTGTTTTTGTACAGTCATGCAATGACTGATTACAGCAATATTCAGACAAAGAAGGAACTGGACAATCTTCGAGAGAAGGAGGCTCTTTTGGTTGTCGCCTATATGTCACCTGAGGATCAAGCGTCTTTAAGCGCATGGAAGACTCTTTCTGGACAGCTCGTAGATGATTTTGCGTTTGGAGTTGTCACTGACCAATCATTGATGCAAGCAGAGGGAATCGATTCGTGGCCCAGCGTCGTTTTATACAAACACTTTGATGGTTTGCGTGATGTCTACACTGGTTCTATTGTCCCTGAACAAGTCGAAGATTTTATCAAGGTCAATGCTGTTCCTCTTCTGGCTCCGGTTGAATCCAGCACCTTCATGGATTACGTTGATGCTGGTCGTCCTCTTGCTTACATCTTTTCTGATTCTGACGAGATGAAGAACCAAATGCATCAATTATTCTGGCCGCTGACAAAGAAATACAGGGGCTTGTTCAGCTTTGCTCACATCGATGCCAACCAATACAGATCACAAGCTGATTTCCTGTCCCTGAACAACACATGGCCGGCCTTGGCTGTCCACAATTTCAAATCAGGTGCTCGTTTTCCGTTCGATCAAAGCAAACAAGTCAATGAGCACGAGGTCGACTTGTTTTTGAATGCCATTTTGCAAGGCCAAGCTGAGCCGGCACTGAAATCACAGAGCTTCCTTGTTCGCAAACCAGAAGATGCAGTCAAAGCAGTCGCTGGGAAGGATTTTGAAGAGATTGTCATGGATAAGGCAAGGGATGTGCTCCTGGAGATTTACGCGCCCTGGTGTGGCCATTGCCAAGCTTTGGCGCCCGTATATCAACAATTGGGCGAAGTGATGCAAGCCAACAATGCTGAAAAGGATCATGGAATAGTAATCGCCAAGATGGACGGTACAGTCAATGATGTGCCTCTTTCTGCGGGCTTTTCGGTCAAGGGCTATCCCACTATAAAGCTATTCAAGGCAAACACAAACACAATCGTGGACTACACAGGTCAACGAACATTGCATGATTTTGTCAAATTTCTTAACGAGCACTCTACAAAGCAGACTTTGAAGCTTGACTTGGCACTTTTACCGCAACCTGGTGAAAAGGTGCTTGAACAAGTAGCCAATAGCGAAAAGCATGATGAGCTTTGAACTGAAATTTGATGAACCATCATATTTAATTAAATGAAAAATACCACTCCTGCCAGTAACTTGGTCTTGAAGCTTTCATGTGTGTTGGTCCTTCTTTATGACTATGCTCGTGAAGCTTGTCGAACAGGGAGACCTAAATTGCAACGAGTCTGGTGTGAATAACTAGAAAACACATGATATTTTCTTGTTTATATTAAATGCTATATTTGATCGTCTTGTATTAACAAATATAGATCACCATAATTTTATTATGTATGATATAAAGGGTATGAAACTAACAACAACAACAACAACAACAACAACAACAACAACAACAACAACAACAACAAAAAAGAACGAAATCACCACAAAAAGCGCAAATCGACACCAACTTGATTGCCACTGATTTCTTCTGTTTTTCTTGCTGCCTCGTCAGATGAGAGGTAGACACTTAATGCCCTACGCCAGTGGACCGTGTTCTGCTCATTATCACCATAAACATAAGCTTTTCCTTCCAAGCCTTCATCACTTTCGAGTCTCACGGGTTCTGACAAGACTGCACTTGTTCTTTTGAATTGTAGCATGATTCCCGTCTTTCTGGCAATGCCTACATTTTCACAATCATCCAGTGTTGGTTTGCCTACAGACAAGAGTGGGATCAAGGATATAACGCTTAATGGTTGTTTTGTGTCCTGAAATCAACAAAGCAGGGGAGTGTGATTATTCATACTGGGTAAAGCTAGACATCTGTGAAACAGTATACCTTGAATGTAAAGTCGTGCAAAACTAGCTGATTTTCTTCCATAACAACCCAATATCGCTTCCAAGTCTATATGCCCCGACCCCCCCATACTATTAATTAATAACAAACTTTTCAAATTTTACTATAATACTTGCTGGGTGTGCCATCCCTCTGGTGTAAACTGTCAGATAGTCTCCTTGTTGGCAGTGCTTTTGGGAAAGATGCAATTCCTTGGGATTAGAAAGTATGTCTTCGCCTATGCTTTCGTATGACGATGATGGACATTCATTTGTGGTGTATGACCAAGGAAATCGGTGCACCACTGCTGGCAAGACTTCTTCCACTTTAATATCAATCAAAAGCTCCAGGTTCAGCCAACGGTTGGATGATTTGTCCACAGGCTTACTCAGTCTAAATCGAGAGATACCCTGATCCAGAATGTCCATTTTGTTTTCAAAGTTCAGACATGTGTAGCCGACAATAGGCAGTTTGGGCAAGTCTTTCTGCGCTGCTGGCTCTGCTGTCTGGAGCGGCCAAATGCCCATCTTGGCTAATCCTTCTCGAAACACAGTATTGGCGTGGCGAGCAGCAACGACAAAGTTGAGAGAAAAGGGCTCTTCCACTTGGCTGCCATGTTTCGCATGCCCTGTTAGTAAATGCTCAGGGCCAACCCCGGTAGAAATGATACACTTACAAAACTAAAGCTTCATCGTAAGGCCTATCAGCACTGACATGCTTGTCAATCCTGCGCAACACACCACGCTTCGAAGCCAAAGTTACGTTGTTCAATTGTACATGCAGCTCGTAATCGCAATCTAGAACATCATGTCAAAAGAAAAAAAAAGGGGGGGGGGGAGAAGTCGGTGGAAGGGGAGGGGAAGGGAAAGGAAGAGAGGGGGGGGGGGGCAAATTGTGTCAATAAAAGTAAGGAGTTTGCAGACAACAAGTTAGTATTAGCAGCACGTACATTATATAAATCTAGAAAACTTACCACGAGTGGAAGCAAGGTTGATTATCTGCATGACTATAATTACCTTGTAAATGTCGCTTGTTAATGAAGTCTATGATGTGGGTACGTACCTCGGCAATACATGATTCTCTTTGGAGTAACGTACGTCCTTTTGCTGGCGACATTCGAAGCCCTTTTATTGCAAGACAAGCTCTGTTGTTCCAATCGATTTCTGGAAGATTAATGCGTCAACCATCTTGTGCGTCATACCAAATGTATTATCGAAAAAAAAAAAGATACCTCAAGTATGCAAAATGATCAGCATCAGTACCGTAAATAAGTTCCTCTTTAAATCCTAGTCTTTTGGCCTGTTGCTCCCGTTCATCAAGGCTCGCAGCATCAGACACGCTCGCAGAAGCACTAGCAGAAAGAACTAGCGGAAAATTATCGAGATGGCTACTATTGCTAAATCGCAACAACGCATTTCCTCCAAAGCTAGTAACCGAGTGGTATTTTTGTGAAACCAGCAGGCCCAAGTTCTGCACCTGAGGAGAAGCAAGAAGCATTTTCTGGCCTAACCAGGTAGCAGCACGTTTGAGATGAACCTGTCCTTTGGAAGCCGCACGTGTCATTTTCATAGTAGCATGTCGTTTCAAATTGCTTGGCTTGCTGCATAACTCGATGCTATTATCACTATTAGTTAATTCTGACTCTTCTGTGTTTGGCAAAGGAGGCAGGGGTCTCTGCTCGTTCTGCTCTCCTGGATCTTTTTCAGTGTCTGTGTTGCAGGATACAGCCGTCAAATTGGGGCATGTCGAGCTCTTTCTTGCGGCTTTCAGCGATGAAATTGCTTTGTCGACAATATCAGAACAATAGAAACTTGCATTGCTGTTCTTCTGTCGACGCTGTGCACTAGCATCAACGTCCAATGAGTAGTCGCTGTCATTACAAGAAGAAATAGAACAAGCTAAAGAAGGAGTTGACGGACCAGTGCTCTGTCGCGGTTCGTTAATGGACAATCCAGACATGCCGTTCTGTGATTCCTCCTGATTATTGTTCTTGACGAGTGCTTGCTGGCGGTTTCGTTGGTATTTGACCATTTGCAACAAGGCCTTTTGAATGATGTTGGCATTTGCATGCGTTGGTTTTGTAGGAGTGCCCTTCTGAGGGCCCAGATAAGTGGGCTTGGCATCGGACAGCGATCGAAAGGGCACTATGCGCTTGGCATGGCGCTGGGATTTGAACTTGTTGATCGAATCTGACCATCCGCCAAAGCGAGCATCTGCATTGCTATGTAATCCCTGATACATTTTTTTTTTCACCGTTTATTGAGAAAAAAGAGAAAGGAAATATTATTCTTGAGAACAGCGTTCTTGATATCACCATTCCTTTGGGATTGTCAATACCTTTCGGTTGCTACGAACACTCGAAAAGTGTCAAGTTTGAAATTGCAGCAAATTCTCCGATGTCAGGTCGACAAGTGTAATACATTCTTCAAATGTGATATATAGACACCTTTCTTTTGGCAGTCGTTATTCAAGCCTAGCTCAGATTAAGGGGAGGAAGGAGAATCCAATATACTTTCTATAAAAACGAACAGGTAGATGATCTGCATTAGATGATGCAGAACATGATTCTTTATCGAGAAATAGAAAAAAAAAAGGGGGGGGGGGGGGGGAAGAGATGATGAGAAGGGAAACCCGCCAAATAATTTATTTTAAAAATGTTATTATTGTATAAAATGAATTAATAATTTATGTATATATAGTGCCAATGAGTGAGTACAAGTGCTTGCTTAGTTGTCCTTAGGGCCGCACTCGATTTTAACGTTCTTGATGTACGCTTCAATAGGTCCATCTTGCTTACCCCACTATCAAAAACAGCAACCGGTTAATCGAATGAATTTTCAACGCATCAGCGCTCCACTTACATTAATCGGCCCTCTAGCCCATTGAGCAGTGCCGCTGACACCACTGCCATCCCAGAGTCCAATTTGGACTCGACTGAATGAACAGAGTAAGTACAAATGTTATTGTTCATTGGCTTTAAATGTTTACAACTTACGCAGCGTGTGTAGGATAAGCAGGTTCACTTCCGTCCTTGGGATCAGTCTGGTCTCTGGTGAGGGTACGGATAACATTGCCATCAATCTTCCAAATGATCTTCTCAGGAGACCATTCAATGGAATATGTGTAAAATTGATCATAGGCGTTGCCTTGGGGGGCATTAATGACTTTGCCATTCTCACCATAGACAATATGAGGGCCATAAAAGTAGTTGCTCCTATACACACGTATTAATGCTGGTGCTACAGCATAGTTGGAAAGCTCTGCTTACGTTATTTGGTTTTTTGGGCCAGCTAAAAACTCAAAGTCGATTTCATCGCCATTGTCAGCAATCAAAATTACAGCAGTGACAGAGCCAGGAACCTTTGAAGTCTTTAAAGTTGCAGAGAATTTACCATACTGCATCAATGTGGTGGCATTAAAGGTGAAGCCTCTTCCTTCGTACTTGTTGTACTTTAATTCTATGCATATGTTAGGATATAAGCAGTGATTTTGCGCATGTGTAAATTATACATATACATACTGTCAGGTGTATCATTATCGGTAAGAGGCTCGTAATGCTCCATGTATTCCGTTGGCTTCAAAATCTTCATTGTGAGACCCTCTCCGGTGATTTCATAGGTCTCGGCCGTTGATCCTCGCTGCAGAACCCAACCTTCAGTGGTTTCAGCAAAATTAGTGTCCATACTTGTGCATTCAGATTCACCACGACGATGCAGTCCAGTAGAAGCAGCATTGTAATCAACGTAGCGTGCTTGAACTGTCAATGCAGAAGAGATCAGAACAAGACCAGCTGAAATGTAGGAAACCAACATTGTATAAAGAAAGAGCAACTTTTCCCTGTTTCTCTTGTCTTGATCTATCGAGTATTTATACTTTTTTTTTTTTTTCAAGGGGTTTATATTGTATAAATACATAGTTCTAGATCTCAAGGGAGCACGGCAGTACAAAAACAAGCAAAAAAGTGGTCAGGGAGTCCCCATGTTGAAGGGGAGTGGGGGGGGGCACGCAATTGTAAATTTATAAATATACAAAAAGCTTTGCAATATAGGAGACGCTGTATGCAATTAATGGATGTATGAAGAACGATGCACCCCTCCTTTTCTTGCCCGCCTTTGAAAGGTGACATTTTTTGTGGTGTTTATATGTTTAAATTACATGTATTTCCTGGTTTATTCTTGTGCAATATGTGTACTAATTTACTCGTCTGAAGGAAGAGCCCAATAGCTACCAACAACGGGGATCTTGCTCAAAACATCCTTCTTTAACAAAGGAACATCAGAGCCCAAAAGAAGAACAGCAGAAGCAGCGCCGGCACCCCAGGTGGCAAGATTAGGAGCACTAAATTGTGGGAAATTAATAACGATAATCAAAGTCATATTCTTGGTTTTCGTTACATTTTGATGAGTTTCTCGGGCGAGAGGATGGAGAAATGAGGAGAAGTGACAATTCTGGACACAGGCATTTTTGTATGTTGAAAAGAAGCAAAGGTAGATAAATAACGAAATGCCCAATATCAGGGCCCTTTTTTTTTTTTTTCTTTCCCGGATTTAAAACTTGCTGGTGACAGTAAACTACTCTTTTGATGACATCAGTCAAGCTTCTCTTTTTGGTGCAAAATGAAAGGCTTCACCAAGGATCGAAATGTCTAAAAATGTAGGAATAGCTGCACACCATGACTCTACAAACAAAGCGGGTAATAGCTCAACAAGCCTTGCTTTTTTTTTTAAAAAAAAAAAAAAAGTACGCACATGGAGAGGGTTATAAAGCTTTATTTATTACGGCATGTTTCGATCACAGATTTGTTCAATTGGACTACTTGTAGCGGGTCATTAGGTCCATATCTCGATCTTCGTGAGGGCATCGTCTTTGCACGTTTTACTCTTGATTCTTTATGTTGAGAAAACAGCTCGGATGAAGGGCTCGATATAGAAGATAAATCTGCCAGGTCTTGAGACTTTTGATGGTGTTGATGAGTATGATAAGGATGACTAGTATTAGTAGCAGTAGGAGTGGTAGTGGTAGTGGTAGTAGTAGTAGTAGTAGTAGCAGTAGTGGTGGTAGTAGTAGTAGTAGTATGTAGAGTGTTGATTGTGTTGTAGCGAATGGGTTGGCTATGATGACGTTGAGCAGATGGTGTGAATGAAGCAGTTGGGGTGGATGATGATTTATTGATGTTTTGCTGTTGTTGCGGCTGTTGTTGCTGCTGCTGCTGCTGCTGCTGTTGCTGCTGCTGTGGATTTTCATCAGACACAGCCGTTGTGGCTGGTGGTGGTAGTGGTGGTAGTGGTGATGATGGCGATGATGGTTGTGATTCCTCAGCTTGTTTTTGTTGCTGATTCAACACAGTAAACCACGATGAGCGAGGCATCTTAAAACAGTGTTGATGCTCCACTAGGAATTGCACCACTTTTTGAGATGTCTTGTACTGAGCAGGGTTCATCGCATGCTCTGGATCAAGCAGAATACCCGGGGTAAACACAGACGCTAAATTGAACGTATCCATTTTTGTGATTTGAACGTTCTGGCTGAACAATGACAGCAGATCCAGCAGATAAAATAGCAGATACTGATGGTGCTCTGGTAACTGTTCAATCAGGTTTTGGAATCGAGCTACCTTTTCCTCTTCTGAGAAGGGCGTTGCGGAAGTGACAACATCCCGAAATGGCTGATATAGCTGATGTACAATAACGGGCTCAGGCAGGTAATTCAGAAATCTTCGCAGAACATTGGCTGCATCATGAACTGAGAACCCTTTCCAGTCTAATTGTCTACCGTAATCCGGTGCTGTATTGAAGATTTGCTGCAGTTGGCCAATCCTCTTTGCACTATAAAACATGTAAATAAGCCCTTGGCTTGTCGAATAGCCGTCTGCTTCAGAAGTTACCTGCCACTCATGCGAAACACACCTTCGGTATAGAGGCCTGGAGCATAGTAGACATCAGGTCAGTGTGCAGCTGTTGCGCAAATACCCTTTTTTTTTTTTTTTTTTTTTTTCTTACCTTGGTCTTTGAGAAATGAGCCGCATTTGGCGACAATGACTGGTATAAAGCCAACATATTGGACATCATTATCGACGTATGCAATTGCAGCCCGAGCACACTTTAGACTATCTTGCAGTGGGACACCAAAGATCTGATCGTCTATTCACAGGACTCAACAGTCTAATTCAATGAGCTACATTGCTTCTTCACAAACCTTGCTTCTGTGAAATTGGTTTATTGTTCGAGTTGTGTGTGACCTTTTTCCACCAACTTTTTATAGGCGTATCTTTGCTTGATTCAATATCCATTGATCTGTCAAAGGAGTAGGCAAGAAAGAAAATAATTAAGAAAAAAGGGAAAAGAAGCAAAAGAAGCAAAAAGAAGCAAAAAAAGAAAAAAAAAAAAAAAAAAAAAAATACTGCTGTGGAAAAAGATATTGGCTTTTTATTTCGCGTATCGATATATGATTATAAAAATAGTAAAATAGCCAAAAGCGGGTATCTAATAAAAAAGAATACCCAAAATACATATCAATTTGACACACACTTGATGTACACATGGCCGAGCTTGGCTCCTTAATATGGGATGGTTGAGATCACGGCAAGTTTGCTACAGATACAAGCCACAGCCATAGCACACATTCCAATTGTGCCCTCAAGCGTTTGCTCGTCATTCATCGGCATAATTGGCACCGTAATATACAAATGTAATATTATATAGTCTTTTGGATAAAAGGGATCTTCATGGAACTCCGTTTCTCTCAGTTCATGATTTGGTGTAACAAAGTTTTCACTAAATGTTGGTACTTTTAGTAATTGGCTGAGTGAAATGGCACCCTATATATGACATGTGTTGTTATGTTGGGAATGCACCAAGCATGGTAAATGCCGTTTTGTGTTGAGAAGGGTGTACCATGTAGTTTAGCGACTGAAAAAATAGCAGCTTCAATTCAAACGATATATGTATATTCATTAATTGACAACAAATGGGTGAGGCCATCTTTAGTTATTGGTTTGTCATTCACGGTTTTCGTTTCTTCAAGCCTGCGATGTCTATGTATTGCTGTCTACTCACCTCCAATTAGAGGACAGGCCATGGCTTTGTACACACCGTTTGTTTTTACAGGTGATCGCTCAACAACTTTTGCAAACTTAAAAAACTGAGCTCAAATCACAACCATCTTCGGCTTCAGGAGATGTGGTTTCTGACTGATATCTACGACATAACGCATCTTTGATTAGCAGACAAGTGAATCACCGTGCTCGATATGGTAAATTTTCTGCCATTTAAGCTCTTTTTTTTTTTGTTTATTTTTATTCGTATACAAGCAACACTGTAGCGGCTTGGGAAAGAGAATATATGATACGTTGTACATTTGCTCAAGCTACCTTTATCTCGGTAAAAAAAAAACAAGTCAGTTTATTATGCTATTCCATCAACATGTGCGAATACTCGCCTGTAGAACAATCACAAGAATTTAGGTAAGAGCATATTTGAGCTACATGATGCATTGTAAGTCATAAACTTTTCACAGAGAAATCAAGTTTGAAAGTTGAAAAAATCCTTTTCAAACTGTTATTGGCTGTACATACTATGTATAAAACTGGCATTTTCGGCTAAAAACCCGTCGAAAACAACACCATTCGTTTTATATTTTTTTTTTATAAAAGATATAAAATGCAAAAGCGAGTTTGACTTTTGCTCATTGAGAGTGGTGCCTACACATTGTATGACTCAAGGTTCTCATTAATTTGGAACAAACTCCAATTTTCGCTATCATTAAGGCTAGATTTATCGTTGCTAAATATATTTTCTGCAAAAACTACATTCAAAATGTGGTGGAATTGGCTACTCCTGCTTAAAAATAACCGCTTTTGACCTAGTTCCATATAGTATGTGCATCAAGGGAAGAAAAAAAAAAGGAATGCTATCCTTGTTATAGCGTCTCCTGTACAGTCTTGCTCTGCATTATGGGGTCTGCCATTATGTAAATGTAGGCTTCCACAAAAGTTTAATGCTCACTACAAAAAAGTCCCAGTCTTTTAGGTTTTATTTCTCAGTTTCCAATGCAAACGAGAGCATTTACACGTAGATACGGGTTTTAGGACAGTGGAGAGCGATTTTCTAAGCAGCACATGCACAGAAAAATATACAAAAAGCATTTATGACAACTTATAAATGTAGATGAATGTATTTAATATAAATAACCTCTGTTCATTCAAGAGAAAAAGATTGGCAAAGAGGGGGGGGGGGGGAAGAAGGTTAGCCCTCGAATTCATAAAACCTAAATTAAATTTAAAAATTACCTTGAATCCTCATCTTCAATAGGGGTAACGGGATCAGCAAAAGGGTCCAAATTCTCTTCCGGTTCCTCACGTCTTGTTAATTGCATACTCGAGAAAGAATCTTCTATCTGTAAAGTTTGAAGTGAAGGAGGTGGCGGAGGTGCACGGATTTGCTTTGGTTGCTGATAAGCAAGGAAGAGATTCTGCTGATTCTGTTGAGCCGATAACCACGCAGCAGGAATTTCCCCCGTTAGCATAATATCGTACATCTCTAAAGCCTTTAACAGATCTTCATTGGTAGCTAGTAGAGTGCCGATCCACTCTTCATCCTCTACCAATCGAGCGTATCTAACAATTCTCTTTTTCGATTCCTCGCATTTATCGTGAAATTCCTGCAGACGCCTATCATGCTGCAAATCAATCTCCCACCTATCTTCTGTTGTGTTGATCAACTTCAATGCATTGACTAGATTATTGGCATTGTTGTTTCCTAATGCGATTTCTTCCAGGATTTTGGGCTTGGCTTTTTCGAAATTAAATACTCGAGTTGCAGAATTACTTGCACTTGATGCGGCTCCAGAGAGAGGGTTGGTAGTTGCAGAACTTTGGCTGCGAGGTTTAGCTTTGTTTTTTGGTGGTTGCTCCACATGCTGGCCGGGCCTAGAAGGCATAGCTGAAGATGGCAGTGATCGACGCCTTTCCTCTCTGCTGGGTGAAGGCGAGCGACGTCTGGGTGAAACTGGTGTCTCGGTAGGTCTAGGAGTGGGTGATTTTACTTGTGAAGGTCTATTCGATGTGTCTGTATTCGCTCTAGGTCGGGTCTATCGAAGCTTTTATGTGAGAACTTGACCGTAAATGAATAGACTATGGACTTACACGACGTCCACCGCCTCTTGCCATCTCGAGCAAATCTTGGATGGCCTTCATTCCTGGCTCACTCTTGTACTTTACTGCCCACGCACTTAAAAGTGAAACAAGCTCCCTTTTAACAGCAGCGTTTTCACCCTATAATTGCACAATCAAATGAAAAAAAAAACAAAAACAAGAATGAGTCTGTCTCTCTTCTAATCATATAGGTTTCATTCATACCGAAGAAGTCAGAATTAGCTCAAATCTTTCCTTCATTTTTTCATTTGCCAAGAATTGTCCTATTCCATTTGCTTAGCGTTCAATTCCCTCTATTATTATAGACTGCACTGCATCACTTACTATGGAATTGTTGGTTTGTGTTTTCCATGAGCAATTTAAGGATCTATTATACCATCGTTTTTCTAAGCTTTGCATAGTCCCAATTTGCTCTGTTTTCGTTACCTCGAGAACCCTCAGCTTTTGCTGAGTGCCGCCGTGTTTAAGCTTCTTTCTGACAGTTTCAACTGCTTCTCTCGGCCCATTTTCTTGCATTTGAATAGACTCGATCAACTGCTGCAGCAGATACCAGTCAATCTCCTCGAGGTTGGAAAGCCTCTCTGTATTTTCAATCGAAAATTTTAGACGATTTGGATCGAAAAGAAATTAGAGCCCTTGAATTTACCTATATACAGCGAGACAGATGTTTTTTGTATCTCTTCAGTAAATATTCCCATGTGTGTATTTGCAAGTGAAAGAAATGAAAAAGAAAAGCAAAAGGAAACATGATGTCAATAACAGGTGTAAATTGTGTGTGTGTGTGTGATACATTGGAAGTCAGTTTTTATTCAGAATCAGATAAGAGTGCACTGAATCCACCTTTGGAAATCAACAGATTTTCTCTTTTGTATGTGTTTCCAGGGTCATATTCATCTTGAGACTCATCTTGGCTAGATTCGGACTCCTGCTGTGCTCGAAGATCAGCCTCAATGACCCTTAATTTCTCGTATTTGCTAGTTGAGAAGAATCCAGGTGGTTTGAATGAGAGCAAAATTCTCCCGTCAGCAGTCAGTCTCAAGATTGTATTTGCTGCTCTATAGACGTCTGGTCGTGCTGCTTTGGCTGTATGGAATCCTCTTTGTTCGGCAAATTCTATTCAAAGTTTTCCAGCACAATCTATAAATATTCTAATGGGATTGATTTGCGTACCTTCACAAATAGACCATGCTGTCCATTGGTATTCGTTTGCATTTTCCCAATCTCCTGGAGGTGTCACAGCTAGTATTTTCTCTAACGGAATATGCTCTGCCTAGATAAACAGAGAGATTCAACACGCCATCGCTTAAGAGGACCTGATCTACTAGACTTACCAGATATCGAACAGCACTGTAAGGCTCTTGAACCTGAGCGATTGGATACATGCCAGATAAAATTTGCAGTGCCCTTGGGATCAATGCCGGAAATACAAGACCAGGTGAATCACAGAGCCGAACATTTTCCGAAATATGAATTGTTTGGAAATGCTTTGTATGGCCAGGCGTACGACTTGCGCTCACAACCGTTCGTCTCATAATACTGTTGATTAAGCTACTTTTGCCGACATTGGGATGTCCTACTAATCCAAGAGTAATATAGTCTTTATGGGGATGTATTTCACGGCCTGTCACTTCCAAGATATGGCTAAACTCATCGTCTACATATATATAGAAACAGAGCCCCGAAATGAATGAATACTCGTCATATAATATAATTTTTGACAAGAACTACTTGATTTTCTATATAGCTTACCTAAACCATCCATACTGCCTGTGTCACTATCGTCATTTTCGCTATCACTGTCGTCATTCGTGTTCAGATCTGGATTGTCTTCATTATATTTAGCAATGATTGATTTCCAGTCTACATGTACGCCTGGTTTGTTGATTGTTTCGCGGCAGACGGATAATATATTTTGTACGCCCTGTGCATAATAGTATCGTTTTCTTGGTTTTTTCACCTGGTTTTTGAGAGCATCTAAAGACGTGCGTTAGTGGCATATATTGTAATCTATCCTTGATGACTACGATGGAAACCTACAGGTAGCCGTATCATCAATCAAATTAGGATCTCTTGGGAAACAGCTGAACGTTGCAATGCGCAAATTTGGGAATTCCTCTTCGAAATACTTTGTCCAAGCAAATACCGTGAATTCAGACACAAGATCGACTTTGTTGAAGATGCCGATCATCTTTTTTTTGAGTTTGTGGGTGATGTATTTGTACAGCGAGCGAGGAAAGTGTAATAGAGGGTTTCTAATGTCCATTACGATCAAAATGACATCACTTATCTCAAGCACTCTCCATCTATTATGCAAAACATTGGTTATACGGCTAGAACCATCTTGGTAGACATTATGTAAAATAAAAATAAAAATAAAAATAAAACTCACAACTGACGCCAAACTTCAAGATTGCGCTCGAACCAACTCAAATGATCTCCACCATACGTTTCTTCCACAGCCTTTACCCAGTTTTCAAAGCACTCAGTTTCTTGCTTTTCAACCTCTTCTTTCGTCATGTCATAGTCCCAAACAGGCCGTTTAGGAAAATCTATGAATTCGTCGAATTCGTCTTCTCTAACCTCCATGCATTCCTAGTCAGGACTTGATGTAAATGCTTACACTTGGGCACATGTACGTAAACACCATCATATTTACCTTTGGTAATCGCTTTAGTGGTTGCATACTCTTTAACTTTTCACTCTCAATTTCTTGATGTGACAATCTTTCAAATATGGATACCAACCTGTCAAGTTTTGCTGCATAAGTAATGAAGAAGGTTCGCAACTCGCACTAACTGTATATAACGTTTACTTTTTGTCTTGACTCACATTTTTCTGTGAGAAATCGCTTGTCGTCATTCTCTGGCTACTGGATGGAACAAAGCTATTTTTCAAAGAAAGTGTCGGGCTCCTGGGACCTCTATTCAAGTAGTCGAAAGATGTTGAGTCAACCAAGGTAGCTAAGGGAAAAAGAAAAAACCGCTTGGTATAAAGAGGAAGTAATAGTTTTACTCGATAAGCCTACCTTTCTCCATCTTTTTCGCATTCTTATCCTGCAATTGCTGCTTTTTTTGCTTTCCACTGAAGGGCTTTTTTCGTGGCATGCGTTATTGATATTTGAGGCAAACGAGACAAAAAAAGAAAGAAAAAAAAAACAACTAAAATTCTGATATTTATATCGCTACATTAGGAAAAAAAGAAAAAAGAAAAAAAAAAAAAAGAAATAGAGAAAAGGCAAACTTGGCAGATCAAAGAAGGCGTTGCTTTTTATGATACTTTGTATATTATCCGTGTTATCCTTTTTGTTGAATAAATAGCTCTCCAGTCTATACTACAGCCTTCAATTAGAGGTTTCTTGTTTACCCAGGATTAGACACCGTCAGCACGGTTAGAGGCAGACACGATAAAAGTCATAACAACGTTTATTAGAGAACTCATTACGTTAGCCTTGGTAGTGCATTGAGATTTGCATGTGCTATCAACATTGATGCGTATTAGAGTGGTGCATTCAGACAGGTTGACACCAAAAAATGTTAGTTTCTTCACAAAATCGACTCTACATTTGACTAGAGATTAATTGCTTGACATAATTCCACTTTGCAAATAACTTTAGAAACAGCCTGAAATGTGCCAGTTTTGGCTGCTTTTTGTCATTTGGATAGCAAGCAAGCAGTCTACAAAAAGGTCCACACACATAAGCAGAAACTAGGCAACCAGATTTCAAGTGCGTTCTGCAGATATAGCATCACGCATTTTCATTAAAATAGTCTAAACACTCTTTAATTTGCTACTATCGACATACTATCACAGATCATACCATATCAAAAATTGACGATTCAATATGCAACAAAACACGCTGCGGTCACTCAATGAAGAACACCCTTTTTTTTTTTTTTTTTCTTTACTTTCCATTCTCCAAAATGGCACAATCTAACCCTGCAAACGTGATCAAATTTCTACATGTAATCGAAAATCTAAAGGTATACGGTACAGAATTGTAGTTATCCGCTAAGCGCTAGCTCATGTAAACTGCAGCGAACAAAGCGCACTGGCTGGCTGGATAATGGCATCAAGGGCGCAGAGTCTATTGCAGACCATATGCACCGCATGGGTATCATGGCGATGCTTGTCAATGATCCTTCCATCAACAGAGAAAGGTTGGCTCACCCCTGATTCAAGCGAATGTCTACTCACTCACTTGGTACAGATGCATCAAAATGGCAATTGTTCATGACCTTGCCGAAGCTGTTGTGGTATGCAGAACGCTCTATGGCACACATTTGTTTTGCGTGCTCAAACCAATCTATGCGTAGGGCGATATCACTCCACATGCAGGTGTCAGTAAAGAAGATAAATTTACTTTAGAAAAGGTATCATCTGCTAACTCGGGCGTCCATGTGAGTTGAATATTGACAGGAATGTTAGAATGCCATGGATGGATTCAAAGACTCCCTGGGCAACACAGACACTGCAAATGAAATCGTTGATCTATGGCACGAATACGAGGATGCACAGACGCCAGAAGCACTATTTGTAAAGGATTTGGATAAATTCGAAATGATTGTACAGGCATTGGAGTATGAGAAATGTAAGAGTCCACTTGCAAAATTTTGACATCAAAAAGACATTTTAACTATCTATGATGCACATTCTTTAGCCGACAAGAAAACGCTGCAAGGTTTCTTTGATTCAACAAAAGGAAAGTTTCAGCATCCAACCGTGAAAGCATGGGCTGAGGCATTGTACGCAGAAAGACTAGAAGTATTAGAGAATTCGGATTAACACTTATGCCTTCTTTGCAACAACATGGACCAGGCGATTTTGTAATGATGATTGAATAAAATTGCCACAACTTCTCTTTGTTCCAATGTACTTGGTATTCACATAGTGACAAAATATAAAGACCAAATGCCATGACGGGTAGTGAATGTCAATTGTGCTGAAATCTTATCAACTGACAAGGGGGGGGGGGAGAGGCACCGCACAACTTTGCAGCAAATTGTTGGTATTTACTTTTATTATTATTTATTTATTATTAAAGCTATTTGTGTGTATATTGTTTTGCGTATATGTAAAAAGAAAAAGATGTAAGAGGAAATTTCATGCAAAGCGCCACGGCTAGTCGCTCTCAGTACTGTCATCGATATCCTTTCTTAACATCAAACTAAAATTGGTATTTCGGATTACATTTCCATGTTGCAACAAACTTAGAAGTTTTTGGCCAATAAATTGATAGCTTGCAAAATTCTCATCGTGGACAGTAGTTGCAAGATTCTGAATGTCAACGCTAAAAAGCCCTGAAAGATTCTCAAAGCGGCATATTTCGACAAGAAACTGTATTTCGTCGCCTCTGTCAATGCTGGGATGTCCGTATATGGGTTGAGTCATCATGGTTGTTGCGCCGTTTCTTGTCGATAGGCGGTTCAGGACGTCGCTGACCTCGTCGTGCTGATTGCTATCAGTAGAGTGGATTGATCGACGTGTGCAACGTAATTTATAACCTCCTATATTTTCTACCTCGATGCCCAAAATCAATAAAATCTTGTTGATTTCGAGCAACACGTCCATAGGGGGTTTCGAAGTTAGTGCAGAATGGTTCATGTTGCCTGTATGCACTCTTAATTCGGGCGAAATTGACATGCGATCAACCTCGCTCTGTGGGCTATTTCGATTGCCATTGCTTTGAGAGCGCACTGTGGGTTCTGTTGATGTTGATCGCGTGGGCCGTGCAACGGGTATGGTGGCATCCTCTTCTGGTATCCCTGCCTCTCTGGATGGGGAATAAGCGCTATGCTGTGTACTGCTGCTACGAGAAGTGCCACCAGCCATGATTGCCTTTGGCTCTACATGTAATAAGAAATATTCATTACTCTGGTCAAAGAAAAAGAGAAGAAAAGGGGTTGACTTACTTTTGTGTTGCAGGGATTTGGTCTTTTTCAACCAAGACAACAGCCTATCGCTCTTGGAATGCTCGACTACAAGGGAAGCGTGTGTTGGAGATGCTGCTGGAGGGGAGGGAAGATGCTTGGCAGACTGGCTCTGCATCAGATGTTGCCAGGAATGTCTATTCTTGCTCTCAGGCTTCTCAGCAGTTGCCGTATTTGAGCCATTGGTCGTACGACGCTTTACAGTGGAAAATAACTTGGCTCTCAGGGAGAGATGCTGTCGTGGAGGTAAAGTAGGCTGCTCTGTTTTCTGCTGCTGCATCAATGCGCTTGTAACTGCAGCGTCGATCGTGTGTCTCTTCCGTTGCTTTGCATCCAGGTGTGTTGGACCAGCTTGCTTTAGTGCATTTGGTGTTGCCTTTGTGTCTGCAACTGTGGCATCTTCATTGGTACTTGCAGGAGTAGCAAGCAACGTCTTGGAGTTGTCGTTCAGAGCATGTGGCATATTTGTTGATGCTTGCTCTGTTTGTTCTTGTTCTTTTTCAGGCGATATTTTTTCGCTGCAAATTGCATTATCAGCGTTGTTCACCTCCTCTGCGTCTGGTAACGGTGTTGATGGAGACGATGTAACGCCATTTGCATGGCTTATTGTAGATTTGAGCTCTGCTGTTTCCAAAATGTCGCCAATCCGTGCTTCCTTTGTGTTACTGTACGAATTGGTGTAAGAGTATGATGAAGATACAGAAGAGGAAGTTGAGCACGAATCGTGATCGCTATTTGCACAGCAATCTTCATTTGAATCGTACTGCTCACCAGCAGCCAGGATGTTGAGGTTGGTTGAGGACTGAATGCCTGTGAGCAGCAATTGCTTCTTGATTTGGGCCTCCTTCTCCAACTCTGCCATAGATTTAGCCATCTGGTCCTTGTATTGTTGCAGCCAAGGGTGGGACATGATAGCTTCAATCTTGCATCGTTCGCTTGGATCAGGAATTAGCATTTTATCAATGATATCCTTTGCGTTTTCAGATAAATAGTGTGGATAGTTAGGCTTATGCGCCATGATATAACGGTACAGCCTGCCAATATTCTCTCCATTGGGGTTCTTGGCGTCGTCATCGAATGGCAGGTAGCCACAGAGCATAGCATATAAGATGATTCCGCAAGACCAAATATCCACGCCTGTACCAGCGTACAGTTTTCCCGTCATGACAAGTTCAGGAGCTGCATACACAGGGGATCCACACGAGGTAGACATTAAATCACCACTCTTTGGA
The DNA here is from genome assembly GCA_025201805.1 of Parasitella parasitica. NCBI lineage: Eukaryota > Fungi > Mucoromycota > Mucoromycetes > Mucorales > Mucoraceae > Parasitella > Parasitella parasitica. Next base: position 282,628 of record MU619247.1, read on the forward strand.
GTAAATTGATTAGCGAAACCAAAATCTGTCACTATAAGGTTTCCATGGCGATCTAACAGAATGTTTTCCTGTGGTAACAAAACATACCTCCTTTTTTTAATACCAAGCCGTAATACAATGGTATTATTTATATACATACAAGTTTTAAATCACGGTGCACAATGTTCTTTTGATGCATGTAGCAGACGCTACTGATCAATTGAGAGAAAAGTCGACATGCTTCTTCTTCCTTGAGATATCTTTGCTTGAAAATGTACTCAAACAACTCGCCGCCTAGTAGTGTGATAAATAAGCAAAGGCTTGCATTTGCACTCGTGAGATCTTCTTACCCTGAGCGTATTCCAGCACCATGCCAATATTAGCATCTGTTTCATTGACGCTTAATAATTTGACAATGTACGGATGGTTCAGAGTCTATTATTTACGTGCATGCAATGTGAGATTGTTTGTTGTTTGTTTATAATAATAGTGTTTTCATGAGAATATTCTACTGTAGATGGTACCTTTAAAATATCGATTTCCATGCGAATCTTTTCCAATTGAGACGAAGTGTCGATGTTTTGCTTTTTCACTAGTTTGACAGCAACCTGTATTTCTTTGTGTTAGTAGAGACACACTAGTAGAGATGCATTTGCAAATCACACTGTATATTTACAATTTGGCCTGTTTCAATATGTCTGCCCAACTTGACTTTGCCAAATTCACCAACACCAAGCGTTTTCAACAATAAGAATGGGCCTAATCGTGGAACTTTTTTTGAGTTGCATGATGAAACAGGGGAGGGTTTCAAATAGTCCAGGATTTCTTGATGATGCTCGTCTGAAGGCGATTGTGTCAACTCCTGGCTGTCTCCACTAACACTGCTTGAATTATCTCTAATGGACGATGAAGATCCCTCTAATAGAGTCAATACTTGATTGTCGTTCATCGTATTGCTGTTGTTCATTGGCTCAATTAGCGTTGCAGCCATTTTTTTTTTTTTTTTTCTAAGATGAGAAAAGTTTATTATAAAGAAAGAGGTGCGCCATGCATGATACAATTTACTACT
>MU619247.1:294481-308394 GCA_025201805.1 Parasitella parasitica
CATCAGGTATTGAAGTGTAAAACTTGCAATATTTACTGGAATCGCGATGCCATGGCCTCGAAGAACATGCTCACCATTGCCACATCAATTTGGTGTGGAAATGGCCGCCCCCAGGTCTTCAAAAGACATACCGCCACCTCGAATGTGGTTGTTGCTGCTCACTCCGGTGAGTCAGCAACTTAAAGGTATTGCAGGTAAGAAGCTGTAACAATTCTGATTCTTCTGAAAGATACTAACATTGTCTCCATGTTCATACTCATGTCCCATTTTCATCTTGTTGTCCCATTTTCGTATTCGTGACCCAACTCAATTTGGAAATGACCAAAATTTATTTTCATTGGCCCAACCTAGTTTCGTCAACTGTACGCATCTTATAATATAGATTACAAGGCTATACAAACACTTTTTTATATGACCAATTTTCAAATATTCAAAAACACCTTTTTTTGGTAGTTTTTGAATAAAAGCGATTATATTTTGAGCAAATATAATCCCATAAACTCGATCAAGCAATTCGTCATGCCAGTTCCTACACATCAATATTTTGTTCACAACTGTTTCTTCATTACTTCTGTTGAAAATAAAAATCTTGTCTCGACCATATGCTGTAAAATCTGCAAAATCTTGTTCTTGCAATATCTCCACAACAAACTTAGATATCAACAATCCAAAAACATAATCAGGTACAGTTATTATACTAGTATTATTCTGTAGTCTTAGTTTCCACCCTAAATCCTTAACTAAAAATCATCCTAAAGGTTGTCCCAAAGTTGAAAATCTTCTTCTGTTCGCTTCGCTTACTACAGAACTGGCTACGCAGCAGTGATAAAGCCAGATAAGGCAAAGAAAATGTTACCGTCCTGAGGCTTGAACTAAGGCCTCTGTTGTGGATATCAGAAAGCTTTCACAGAAGCGCGCTTCCTTTGATGGTATCATAAAATGACATGTTGGTTATGGAATTATATAATGATCAGTAATTGGAACAGAAGAATAAGAAGATCGAGAAGAAGGATTAAAGAGATCTCCTCAACAAAAAGATGCGAAATGCACTATGGATGTTGAATAGTGAGTTGAATTTCTTGGAGACTTCTTTTAGTACTATTTCTCTGATGGTAAAAGAAGCAAGAAGACGATATTGTTTATTATAAAGTTTATAAACTTTATGTTGACCTTACGTTACAAAATCGATAAACGCACAGCTTCATATGAAAACTATCTTGCCCGCGTAAGAGTTCCGCCTGTAACGAATAATCTAATTTGAAGATACCTCGTTGGTAATTAGTAATTATCTTGGTAGTACGTTTCTGTTGTGCTCACGTATACAAAGAAGACTCCGGAAGGTATTTAAACTTCAATTTCTGATATTTTCAGGGAGGTCTCATTTTTTATTTCGTGTTTTCGCTAGAAAAAATGAAGGTCGTTCATATCGGTGAGTCTTTAGAGTGTGGCAACGTACCCTTGCAGGCCAATTTACTGTATATACGTTAGTTATTGTCAAATTTAAACCTGAAATCACAGAGGAAGTTAAAAACGCCGCCGTCGAGGACGTTTTAGCTTTAAAGGACACGATTCCTCAAATCACCACTGTCAGTGCAGGCAAGAATTTTACTGATAGAGGCAAAGGATATGAATACGGTAATAGCGATTTGAATGCGTGTTATACAGAGATTGCGTGCTCATTTTGTGAAATTAGGTTGGGTTGTTGAATTAGAAAAAAAGGAGGTAAATACATACGACATGCAGGCAGTGCAAGACACGCTAATCGTTCTTTTACAGGATCTTCCTGCTTATGCCAGTCATCAATCTCATTTGGACTTCTTAGCCAAATATAAGCCTGCATTTGAGGATGTCCTTGCTTTTGATTACGAATTTTAAATAAAATATATATTTTATACAGTTTTTGTTTATGGAGGGAATAGGTGGATTATCAAAGCTATTAAGAGGATGTAGTGGTGGGTGCGGGTGAAGGACTAAACATTTTTCTATCGTTGAATATAGTGCCAAAAGATGAAACAGTAGAAGGCGTAACTGTATTTTTACCATCGAATGCTGCAGGAGAGTCAAGGGGGGTTTTGAGTGTCATTTTCTTACTGAAACGCTGACCAGTTCTTTCAGTCTCCCAATCTTCCCATTTCTTCATGACGAGACGAGTAGGGTCAAATTTACCATCTGCATCGCCATGCGAATCGCCCTTCTTTTCACCTACGACAACACGAGTGGCGCCCCAACTGAAGTCGTCGAAATGCCAGAACGAATACAGAGGTAAAACAAAATTCCAAATGGGTAAAGCGAAGAGATAGACTATAATAAGGCGGATGACATGAGAAACAGCGCAACCATGCAAGCATTAGCCTACTTACCAATCATCCACAAAACATAAATAAATTTGAAGGTTGTAATTGCAATCAAGACTGCAGGAAGCCCGAGGATAGCAATTAACAATGCAAGAGATTGCCATTGAGGGTCGCTTGATATGGCTGTATTCACAATCAAGTATACAGTCATAACGATAGCAGCAGGCAACACCAGAGTACCAATTAAATCAATAAACACAGAGAATTGCATTGACAAACATGCAATACCACAGAGATCAGACACCAGCACAAGCTCCATCAAATTGTGAACCGTTGAATTGATCCAACGACGACGCTGGGAAAGTAACACTTTGAATTCATCAGGAACTACAGTCTTACAGCGTGCTTGAGGCACAAACATCATTTGACGTCGAGGAAATGTACGCAGCATGAGGGTAGACAAAAATCGATCCTCACCGAGGAGCAAGAGATTCTTTTCGTGCAGTGTGGTGACCACATTTTGATTGTACTCGAGAATGATATCGGGATTTGCCAAAATGGGGACCCAGGCACCATTCTTTGGCGATTTAATACGATACATACTGAAACAGCCAGGCAAGCAAGTGACGATACCAAACAATGACTCGAATGCTTTTGCATAATGATGGGAGATATAGTATTCAAAGACCTGGATAGCAGTTACCCCTTTATATATAAAGATTTAGTATAAGCGACTCCATGTATATAAACATATCCTTGCACCTTACATGATGATCTTTTGTTGGCGATTCTAGTTTCACCGCACAAGCCCATGATAGTAATATCGTTTGCCATGGCAGCAACCATGTATGTGAGAGCATCAGGCAAAACTTTGGTATCAGCGTCAACCTAGCATAGCATGTCAATACATATTCCATGCAAATGTGCGCCATCCTTTTTTTTTTTTTTTTGTACCATTAAAACCAATTCAAATTTATCAGGTGTAACTCCCTTCATCAGCCATGTCATTTTCCAGAAAATTTCATAGTCGAGTTCAGACAGACGGTCGTTGAACAAGACACGCTGAAAGTAACTCATCAAGATGAGCTGAATATACACAATGTCAGAATGTTTGCTCATGCACGTATCATATAACTCTAACCTGAGAATCACGTTTGCCACGATTACCGGCTTTTGGAAGATTAGCCTCTTCTTCTGTACCACATTTGACAATGGTGATACAGGGTACACCTTTGTAATGACCAGCATACTAAAAAAAAGTTGACAAAATGAGCGACAATTCCCGGGGTTTCCGCTGACAAGTAACTTACCACTTTGGCCATATTCAATTGCTTTTCACCGTCTGCAATGGCAAGATATGATGCTGGCTTAGGGTTTGTCATGGTGGGATCAAGATCCATCATACTGACAACAATGTCTGGAGTCGATTTAGATTCGCCATGGCCAGTAATCATACCATCAGCAATAACAAAGAAAATCTACGGATCTCTAGTCAATAAACAGTTTACTGTTAGAATCTCCTCCAGGAGACTTACTTTGTGCTTTTTTGAAAAGGTCGTTTCGGCCAGACTGTCCATAGTGATGCGAAGGCCCTCTTCACCCTCAGAATAGCATGTTACCAACATGACAGTGTACAGCTCGGTGGTTACAATATCTGATTGGGCACCAGTCCCCAAGCCAACAGCCGAGCTTTGTTCGCTGAGAGGGGTATTACGAGACGAGCCCGAACCCAAGGAAGTTGAAGAAGCGTTTTGAACGACGCCATAGTTATTGTATGGACCTGGAATGTGATTTGCAGGATCATCATTACCACCTTTAATGGAACGCCAGGCCAACCAATTTGATCTCCCCCCGGGCTTGGTCAATCTGCGACTGATGAACCATTGGAAAAGCAAAGCCATCGAGTAGCGGATGACAATCATGACGATAATGACTACCAACATCAACGTCATGATCATAGAGTCGGCAATACAGCCACCCGTTTCCGTCTCCATGATACCCACTTTATAGCGAGCTGCAAGACATTTGCGAGCATCTTTACCTGCTTGCGAATACAGCAAGGCGTATGACAGATCGTTTGCTAGGTTGTTACGGATAGCGCGATCGACTTCTTGACCAAACGGAGGAGTAGGATAATTCATATATTTTGTCAAATTCAGCACTAACATTACACAAGAAAATTAATTGGGGTTGTTTGTTTTTCAGTCAATTTCCTTTTACCTGAATCGCCAACTAAAGTTAGACTACGACCATATACCAAATTTTTGTTTAGATCCTGCCAGTCAAAGCCAATAACGGCTGAAGATTTGTAGTATCTGTGTAATTCAGCAAGCGAAAAACAGGTATTGTCGGGAGCAGCTAAACCGCCGCCATAAGGATTTACAAGAGCACAGTTGGTCATTGCCATAGCAGGGAACTTTGTACAAGCGCCCGTAGTATCGCCGTCAAAGATGCTGCTGATGTCTGTGTTTTCATAGTCGTTTGTCAGATTTATGCCCTTGGTTTCAAAGAAAGACTTCATGACATCCATTGGATAGATTGTGCCAAACACTCGAACGTCGCTGTAGTACACTGGAATACGCGCGCCGTTTGTTACTCTGGAGAAGGGAGAGTTGCTGTCGGGCGTAGGACAGAGCGTCTTGTTGAGCCCGTAGGTGATGAACGCAAGAGCGCCGCACAGAATGAAAATGATATAGCACAGCGACAGTTTTTCTCTCCATGCCTGTTGCACCATGGCGTTTCTTTTCCGAAGACACACACGCAAGAACCAGTTCGGGATGCAGCAGGTCATCAAGAAGGCAAGCCATGCCCACCAGCTGGTGAGCACTTTGACCTTTTCCTCTGGCGGAGGAGGCTGTTTTTTGTGCGTTGGCTGTGGTTGTGACATTTGTGGCTGATTTAACAGTGCTTGTTGTTGTTGTTGTTGTTGTTGTTGCTGCTGCTGCTGCTGCTGGATTTTTTGTTGCTGCAACTGATTTTGCAAGCGATTAGGCATGGGATAGTTGTTGGGACGAGGTCGCTGCTGCTGTTGCTGTTGTTGAGGATGGCCATACTGTCCATTGTGATATCCTTGCTGTTGCTGTAATCGCTGTTGTTGCGAAGGAGATCGAATCATACCTTGACGAGGACGCTGCCTTTCAGGACGAGAAAGCGATCTGGATCTATTCATACTCACTCTGCGGTAAGGGCCTTGACCGCCCATGGGACCCGCAGGCACCATCGGCTGATGTTGCGGTCTCATTGGCCTTCCGCCTTGTGTAGGCATACGCTGTGGTGATGGCTGTTGTCGAGAGGATTGATACATGTGATTGACCGACTGTCTGGGCTGTTGCTGCTGTTGATAGTGTGAAGGAGGACGTCTCTGCGGCTGCTGCTGCTGCTGCTGGTGGTGGGGCGGAGGACGTGGGCGGTTTAATTGATCCATGCTGTAGGATTGCACTCGTGAGCCTCGTGATTGCTGCTGTTGATGTTGCATTTGGGGAGACATCACTGGAGGCCTCATCGCATAAGGCGATTGAGATAATCGAGGATCAGGTCGGTACCCACTGGATCGATTGTTTGGGTTTGACATGATCAGAAATATCAGACGGAGGAAAAATATTTACAAATTTAAACAATAAAAAAAAGAGAAAAAGAGGAAAAAGAATAAAAAGAAGGGCTCTCCTCTTTTAAGGTGAATGCTGCTATTTTCATCTATTTGGAAGAAAGAAATCCTGTGTGTGTATATGGGATATGCTGTTCTTCATTGGGTGCAACTTTTTTTTTATTGTGTGTCTGTGGCCCCTGGAAAATATTATATTGTGATTCAAGTGTCACCAGCAAGCTATTTATATTCTGTGTACATTTTAGGATATTCAAACAAGATGTGCTAGACAAACAAATTTCGTTAGATGTTGGTATGATCTTTGTCTGCAGCAAAGCAACTTACATTGCGATGGGCCAATCAAGGCAGATGTGTCTTGCACAGTTACTTGATGAAGTCTATTGTTAAATCTATACTGGACTCGCAGCTTCTTCTTTTCGCCTAGGCATGGATCATAGAATCCCAAAATGTTTGTCTAATATAAAAATAAAAAAAAATAAGCCTTCTAAATTAATGAGAGACCAGCCCGAACAAAACCTTTGAATGACCGCCTGGGATTGTTAGTCGAGACTCGTTGACAAGCGTCTGAATAACGGTTGTAACGTCGATCACTCCATCAGCATCATCACTGTCATTTTCATCATCCAAATTCTCTAAATGGCCGTACCAAGCCTTTACGATAACAAGGCCTATTTTTTTTTTCATAAATATCAGTACATATCCCTTCAAACCCCTTTTTATTAATGTCGTAAATACCATTAGTCTTTTTCTCCTCTTGTTTCTTCTTTCTATCGGCAATATCCATCATTAGTGTTTGCGCATCTAAAGCCTCTTGTTTGCGATTTGCAAGATACTCTGAATGCTCTTCTTTCAGTTCATTGATTTTCCTACTTCAAGTCAATATAGAACACACCAGCGATAACAATCGTAACTTACTCTCTGATGAGCTTCTTGCGACGGGGTTTTAGCACCAGTTGATCAAGGGCAACCGCAGCTGAAGCTGGAATCACAGCACCAAAGAACGCTAATCGAAGATCAAACTCGGATGCCAGAATTATAGGTAATACAACTTTCTGCCCAAGACGAGAAACCCTAAATTATGAAGGGTATCAATATCCGTTCCCCCCCCCCCTCTCTGTCTCATTTCCCTCCTTTTTATCCCCTTACCTAAATTTAACAATAACACCCAAAGGCAACCCACATTCCATTGACATGCCAACTCGTACATGTTCCGTCATTTTGTGGTCACTACCGATACTAACAACCACTCCACCTTCTGATGATAAAGTACAAGATGTACGAAGGCGTGCTTGATTGGGTAATTTAAAGGTATGCTCACCTGCAATGTGCGACGACATGATCCCAGTCTATTCTTGCCAGCGATTAGCGTCTTCATTTTCTACATCCTGCTACTAAATATACTTTACCTGTATTTCTCCGCTGTAATTACCGCGTTTGTTCACGCCTGCTATACCAAGCGCCACCGAGGATCTGTCCATCTTTTGGGCCACATCACCACCCCAGCCAAAAAGAGACCATTCACCAGTTCTATACGTCATGTAGCCTGTAGTAGCAGAGAAAAGTCGGCGTCCCACAGTAGCCGAGAGTACGGGAGGGTCGTAAACGGAATTTAATTGAGCGGTAGTATTGACAAAGCTGTAATATGGCCGGGTATATCAGCGATCAATTGGTGCATCTTTTTTTTTTTTTTTTCATTTACCTGTCTGCAGAAATTGAATAATACGTTTTTAATGAAAGCATTCTTGGCTTTAATAAAGTGGCAGTAATCTAACAGCCTATTTAGTAAATTACCAATACTCATCTATTGCTCTTACCTCTCCCCATAATTTAGGGGATATTGTATGGCGGATTGTGCCCAGTACATTGCCACCGCCCATGCCAGATCTAGAGACCATCGACCCACCTATAACGGCACGAGTTTGGGGTCCAATTTGTGTCTAATAGCCATGTCAGTTGCCAATGCACTCATGCAGAGTGCTGCTTAGATTATATAATATACCTCGAAAGAATGGCGCATGAATAATTGTTGTGTTTGCGCTTTGGAAAGTGCATGCACAATGGCATTTCTCTTTTTAACAGGCTGGATTTGCTGTCCAAATCCAGCAAACACAGGTGGCTCGTATGGGTCAAACACTTGTGTTGCGTCTAACGTCAGTTGGAATTCTCCTCTGGATCTCACTAGATTCTCCAAATCTTGCTCTCTCTTTTGGCGAGCCTTCTTTTCGAATTCATCTCTCAGCTAGGATGCATTAGTCTACCAGAAAAAAACATAATGCCACAACACCATAGATCCCTTACTTCTTCGGTTGATTTATAGCGAGGTCCAATATCCCAAGATGCATTCAATCCTTCTTCGCCATATGTATCGTAAATGATTCTCTTTTGAGGATCGGATAAGACTACATGGAAAATCCACGGTTACCATGCGATGCATGATTACTGCCTGTACCCATACCTTCAAATGCCTTTTGGATTACCTGAAATCTTGATTCTGCCATCTTTTTCTTGGCCTCGTCCGTATGCTACGTGAAATATGAGTGCACTCGAATTTTCAATTTGACAATTAACGCAAATGTACCTTGTCAGGATGGAAAAAACGACATAATTTCTTGTAAGCCTCTTTAATCTCTTCCTCTGTAGCCTACACGATGACACCCATGAGTAACTGAAAACAGCATCAATCAGCCGTTGCAAACTACCTTTTTCGAGATGTTTAAAACACCATAGAAATCTACGGATGAAGGCGCCAAGTCCTTTTCAAGTTTCTTCAAGTCATCATCGTCTGCTTGATGCTCAGGTGGATCATTCATTGTCTGTGTATATTCATAAGGATCCATTTTTTTCAACAGTTGCAATTTAAAACAGAAAAAAAGACAAGATACCCTTGTGTGGTGTTTTGTATAATAATGCACAGTTGCAGCGAGTGACTCTTTAGCTTCTTTGGGCCGGGTATCTAAAATACGTAGCACTGAGGGCATATCTCGTTGGTCGTCAAGAGGTAAAACCAGTAGTGTTTTTTCGTATATACTGTACATATTGAAACTGCCAGTTTATAACCTTAATTTCCTCATGATTAAAACATAATAAAGCTTGTCGTTTTCCTGCGTAATGGTAAAGTTTAAAGCCATCAACGTTACAACACCCCCCCCACCACAAGCCAAGGGCAAAAAAAGTTACAGTATGTGAGTCAAGATCATCGATCCTCAAGTTGTGATCTCAGGTATTGCGCATTGCGAAAAGATTCTACAAATAAGGATGGCGTTGATGTGATAGCAACTGATATATCATTCAAGATAAAGTTAATTTCCAGTAGTGGGGTTTCTTTATGCTTATCACAGTCTCAAGTCATCTGTGCAGCTTATTCCAGAGAGTAATTATGATTGAACTGGCTTCATTTTGCAATACAATCCTGCAAGTGAACTAAATGCAATTATATATCACAAGCCAGGCAACCGAATGAAAATGGGCATAATCAACACTATCGACATGTACTTCAGAACCTGAAACTAAACAATCACTAACGGGCCACAATTAAACATTGTTTGAATTTCATATTGTTTAAATGTTGAGATATATCCGTTAGATATTGGACATCTTAATAAGCTCAAATATTTAGACAAGTCTATAGAACTGCAGAGGCATTTAAACTAAATTACAAAACCATCAAAGTTTCAAATTATTGTAAGGCTTTAAGTTATACTTATCCGTCAAATTATGCATTTACACAATGGCAGTTTATCTTTGAATCCAAATTTAATTATATGTCTGTTCAAAAATCATAGCATATTCAAGCAAATGACAATCTCTATTTTTATAACTTCACATTATTATATCTGTTGAGTTAAGTCAGCATATCCAATATCGAAGAAAGAATATGTAGTCGGGACCCGTTATAACGGACGACTTGATGTACAAAAATGTGTTTGGTATAGCAAGTTATCCCCTATTCAGAATTTGATACTCTACAGTACAGTGCCTGGAATCTGGAACCTACCAGAAACCTATTAGGAAGCTTAACTTTCGTTAGCAAAATTACCCTCAACCTCAATCCAAACCTCTATTTTTCTCTCTATCTTGCATGCTTAGCATTAGAATCGCAAAAAAAGGGACTCCTGAACCGACATTAAGCATTATTATAAGCAACAATAGTAGTAGGGCTTTTCTGTCACTAGTAGTTAGCAACCTATATGACTTATTCACAAATAACAAGGGGTTATTACAGCAAAACATTGCCTTCATTAGTTATCCTCTTCTGCTTCCAAACTCAATGAGCTACACCTGTTTGATCATATTACTATGAAGAAATGTATACCTGTGGCATCAAAAATACTTATTTTATAGAGCTGTGTCATGTACTAGAATGGATATTGACGTGATATCATCTCCAGATAGACATTTTTTACAGCTTAAAAGCATGAATTTTTACTGCGTGTGCCATTTTTTGATTGCTTTTTATAAACTAAAATGGCCTAAAAACACCAAAAAAGTATCCATTGGGAAAAAAACTATATTATATATGATTTTGGTGCAATTTGAGCATAATTTTTTTTTCGATGCAAAATGAAGGATTTTTTCGATTTTTTCCTTGTATCCACACATCTAAAATCAACGATTATGCATTATCCTCAATTTTGGCTCCAAAAATGCAACTTTTTACTATAGCATATATTAGAGGAAAATGACCGTAAAAGACCATTCCTTGATCTGAAAGACTGGAAATGCTCTTTGATTAAGCAAAATTTTGGCTTTTCCCTCTTAATCTGTTTTGAAGTTTTCTCGACATAACTCCTTCCATAAGCATACGAGAATTATGAAATAATACCATCGTGTAGAGCGTCCAAAAATACAGCTATTATCATAGATTGATAGCCGAGATATGCATGGTATCGGGGATGATATCTTGCCTTAAAGAAGTAATTTCGTTTTCTAATTGTACAAATGGAGTTTCTGAAAGAATTTTTTCTTCCTGATTTTGGTCGCGTTTAATCTCCGCTATTAGAGAAAAAGTTAGTGAATAAAAGTCGCTACCTTCTTCTGTTGTCAACTTAAAAAGTACAAAAGTTTGCTCTAAGCTATGCAATATGTAATCAAAAGATGCTTTATAGTCTAATGAATTACTTTGAATTACTTTTTTTTTATATTCGAGACCATTAAATATTGTTTTCTTACAGTTTTTGTCTTTTTTCTGACAAGACACAATAAAGTTCGCGTAGACAAAAAAAAAAAAAAATCAAGCGCCTGAAATCTACGCTGGCTTTGCAAAGGCACACACTTTTGAACCATTCCACTATTAAATAAAAATGGAAGAGATGGCGCATGTTTGACTAGCTGTTCTACTGTGCAACTGAATATAGAGAACCCAACTTGGTACTTGTTTAGCAAGACATTCTACACCAGAAGACGTCAAATCAACTGAGGTTATAAGAAAATGCCAGAGAAAAGGAAACAAACTGCCACCAGGATAATACACCCATTCATAAAAAATTATCTGTTAGAAATCTATGAAATCCCAAGGACATAATGTGTTTATCTTCAACCTTGCTCTCCGTTTCTGAATCCAATTAAAGGTTTTTGGTCCAAAATTAACAGGTACGCTTACACCGTCAATAGACAACAGTAACCTATTTTAAAGACTATCTTGAACTAAAGATATGAGTTGAATAGTTTATTTCACAGCACATTCTCTTTGTATTTTCGTCGGGAATAAAACAAAGCAATTACTCTTTTTCTCTAAACATGGAAATCCCCACTTAAAAAATCTTTTTAAGGAAAATTTCTTAGCTTTTATCAAAAATAAAAGGTTTGTTAACAAAAACCCTGATGAATATTTTCACAATAACCATGACCTTTATCATTTATTTGAACTTTTGTTTCAGAAACTGCAAAATGACAGTGCATCAACAATCATTCAACCAAAAATTGTATCACTCAAAACGCAATCTGTTGGCATCAAAACGAGGATTTGATTCAATAATAATTATTTGCATGTTAACAAATAGGTTGAATAGCTTCAGAAGTATTGGTTGTGCGAATTTTCACACATATTGCTTGCATTGCTTCTCCCACAACAAGAATGTGTAATATAGCGTTATTGCCATGAAAGAAAATGATTCCCCTTATATCTTTATTGAGTAGCCTGCTTCAGTGAACATGATACTAGCGTCCATCTCTAAGTCGACAACAATTCTAGGTAACAACTTGAAATAAGGCAACCAAAAATGTTGCTGAACCTTGTCATTAACAAAATGTTGCTGAGCCTTGTCATTAACATGTTTAATTAAGCGATACAGTCTCTAAGATGTTACCCATCTTGATATAAACTTTATCGATGTTAAAGACGTCTTTTGCTAATTCTTCTATCATTTCAGGTGGTATATGAATTGATTTAACAGTTGAATCCTTTAATGACCAAGCAATGCTGGCATGAAATCGAGGCGGATCATAGAATGTCGGTTTGTGATAGTTTTTCATTACTTTATCGATACATGTCATGCATTCAAATAGCTACAGAGGGACGAATCAGTTTTATAAGATGAGTTCTCTACACGTCCATGTTTAACTACACGTACTTGGTTATATCCATGTCCTATCTCTAATGTCAAGAAGGATCGAGTTTTTTCATCATTGGTCAAATGCGCTATTTGAGCAAAAGACAGATCGAATCTACTTGAATTTCGGAGCGAAGCTTTGATGTCTGCCTTGAATGGGCTTACTTGATATCTTCGTAAATATACAGGTCTGCTTAAGCTAATATGATGCTCTGGAAGCAATTCTGCTTGTTTTAAGTGAGGTAAAAGCTTTTGTACTTCAACAGATAAATCAACTGGATCAGCGAAAAAAAAAAATTAACCCCCATATTGTGTTGTATAGATCGAGATTCTGACCTTTACAATAAACGTATGTTGCCCAACTATCGTGTTGATGTGGTACTGTACGAACACGCCCTTGATGATCTTTTTTGCTTTGCTCAGGTTTTGGCTGATCAAAAAAAGAAGGTAATTTTGGCATTTTCGGCACACTTTTGATATGATTTTGAGTCATCCATAATGTCAGGGGTCTTCAACTCTTATACCTTTTATTGGCATTATCGTTTGATGCTTTTCTTTTCATGCCAATTTTTTGATCGCGTTGATCCTCAGCATCCACTTCGTCTTCAGAGGAATCGTACTGCACAAGCGAATTCATTAATTAAAGATAAGATGTGTTGGAAAGATATAGGTAAAACCATCGACTACACGGCTTGACTGTTGCTTTTTGAACTCAGGGTTGTTATTTATCTCACTGCATCACATTTCTTTCTAATAACGTACACAAAAAGGTAATGAAGCAAGAATCCACGTTAAATCCAAAAAGTAACGAAGATGGTAAGTGTCAAAATCGAATACAACCTCACCTACTGATAAGGGCAGTAGAAATGGATATTGTGTCGAACACCATCAATATGACTGAGGATATAGTGGAGGATTTTGCAAGACAACTCGACCAAGGTATATTGTACAAATAGCAAATATAAAATGTATTGTTGTTCATGTATATATCTAGTTGTTCGTATTCGGGATACAATGGTGGAAGAGGTACAGGAGGTTCAGAGACAGCAGCTAGGTGATAGCGATCAAGATGATGAAGATGTCATGTTTGGGTATCAACAACTGCCTCAAGACGACGACGCTGATGATGATTATGGGTATGATCAGTTAGCTTCAGGTGATGATGAGGAGGGGGAAAATCAAGCTATCATTAAAGATCCATTGCAAATTGAGGTGGCAGCATCCGATCGACTGAAGCCAGGTAACTCTACTTTGTTGCCTAGCAACCAAATGTTCAACATGCTGATCAAAATACATTAGAAACTTCAGATCTAATCAAGACAATCATGGGTAGTATTCGACTTCCCGATGAAGCAATTCCAGGTAAATATAATTTTATTAGAAAGAAAGACGAAATAAATGAGACAAATAACCAAACCAAATGCACGAAATGACTAACATTTCTCCTTCAATTTTTTTCTTTTTACT